>JACCGJ010022096.1:0-87962 GCA_013407085.1 Atriophallophorus winterbourni
TTATGGCCGGCCAGAGTAGGGCAGGCTAAATCAAGTTTTTTGCATAATATCAGAGGAGTTATTCGATGTAAGATCACTTATCTTTGGACTCGAATTTTCTGATAGGAGTGTATCCAGTGTAGGGTTGTTGGAGCACGTTTTGCTTAGTGTAACAGGATTTTGCGTTGCGCTGTCAGCCGTGATGATGACTGGAGTTCGACGAGGTTAATTTGGAAAAATTCGGACACTTGATGGTGCTGTTCTACGAGCATAACGCCAGGCATTCATGACAGTAGGCAACATCTCAGAGCTCAGAAAACAAACTTTCAGCAGTCGCGGCGAATTTCCATTGTAAGTGGTTGGACGAGAAAGTCGCTATAGGGACACTGTTGTGATTGATTCGCAATTTATATGTTGATAAAAAACGCCATTGGGCGTGATCGCGTTTTTTACGTTCGGTTCATGTTCACGCGTCCAGATTCTGTTGCTCCATGAACAATTCATGGGCTCCGGAGTGTCCTTGGGTCGTTGCACATTAGGAGGACGATTATTTGAGCGTTCTATCCAGGGTATATCGGGATGGATACGAGAGGGCGAAGCTCCATGTCGCAAATAATGTGCAGACAATAAAACACTCTCCAATTGTTCGTTATTTTCCAAGTCGACGCGCAGCAGACGTGGTTGGTCAGAGTGAGCAGAAGACGGGTGACCTGTAAGTCTCGGTAGACATAACGGTTTGATAACCTGGATCTTTATGGAAGTACAAAAGCGTTTCCAATGAAGTAGATCATGGGGTTGTTTAGCATTGAACTGGGATTCAGCAGACTCAACAACGTTGGTGCAAATAACAGAGAAATGTTTCAACGTTGACTTGAATTGTTTTGGAGGACATGGTTGCCTTCTGGTCGGTGTAGTAGCAATGAGAGTTTCTGCAATGGGTTTAGAGGTGGCATTACAGGAGGAGGAGGCAGTTGTTTTTAAATTGCAGGAGGATTTATTGGAGTGGATAAATTGAGACCTTTTTGAAGCTAAGCAAGCTCCAACAATACGCGGTTAAGTTGAGACTCAACATGACAGAGTCGGTTTTCCAGTGTACTACGTGATGCTAGCTCCGTATTAGTAGTCGAAGTAAGAGAAACATCAGACACACGTACTGGGGATGTGCGCATTGGAGTGGTTTGCAGGGTGTTTGCTAGTGAGTCTGGATGGCGACGGAGACCTTCAAAATAATGAAGAAACGATGGGCAAATATACTTCAGTGGTGACGACGAGGAGGACTGTATTACAGCTACGTCGAGGTGCGTTAAATTAGGAATACAAGAGAGACGCTATTCCATGCAGCACTGTGAGCAGATCACAATCTTAAATCGAACGCCGACACGGCGGTGACACATAGGACAACAATACAACTTTGACGGGGTCGAATAACACATTCCAGGAAGAAAGCGAAATATTTCAATGTTAAGAAGCCAATCCACGTTGACCTTGACCTTGAATTGCATAGACGTCAGCGGGTCACGCCCATGTGAGTCGCATCTGTTTTTAACAGCAACACAGTCCAAAAGAACCTTAGTTGAATAAATCATGTCCAGTGTGCTACAGCTTCCCGGTGATCCAGAAAGTACATTATCCACTAGTTGCTTGAACTGGTTTTCAGATTTTGCCGCAATAACCTCTCCCGGATGCGCATTACACAAGTTAACAATGCTTCGTAAGAACGTGAATCGTTGTGCTAGGCGTAGTGTTATTCAGAGCTTCAAAGCACGACCACGGGTTATTGAGCCCCTCACGAGAAGACAAACTCGCGCAGCTCATCATCATAGGCTCCCAGTAATATCCGTCTAGTTAACAGCAAGTCGTGGCAAGTCGTAGCGCTCGCGCCAAATACTGGGCGACATGAGTTTGAGGCGTTGAACTCTCTCCAGAAAAAGATTTCAATCATTGTACTTTTTAGTCGCCCTCCGTTGCACTTTTTCTTGCTTGTCAGGTTCTCCCATAGTTTGTTGATGGGTTGCTGGCAAACCGTATTCCAAAATTTTCTCACGTATGTGGAATATAGAATGCGAAACATTTGTGGAGTAATCTCTGAGAACTGCTGACTAATAGCCCACCGAGCGCGGTTTGCGGTAGCAGATTTTCTGTGCGTATCCTCTTTGGATTTGAGCGACCATTTCACAATTGTACCCAGGTTTCGTTCAATTTCAATCCATTTAAGTTGCTCATCCCCTATGTGTGCTCGGCCTGAAAAGCTTTACTGTACATTTCTGTTGGTTTACAGGGAGCTGTCACTTTACCGTCCAATTCGTTTTGGAAAACCAAACTCTCAGCAGAAGAGCCTAAGCTACCCTTAACTTTCAGATCATTGACCAAAGTAGACAATGAAGATTTTATGAGTGCGGAGGACATTTACATATACTTTGGAAAAGAACCGGCTGAGAACAGATACCTGGGAACCCCGAAAGTTGGACGTGGAGTCGGCGACTTAACTGCGTTAACCTCGACCTGTGTATAACGGTCAGTAAGGAAGTCTTCAATCCAATTTGTAACAGGTCCATTTACACCAAGACTACGGAGCTTGAGTAATAGACGTTGGAATGTGACACGGTCAAAAGCCTTACTGAAATCAATCAAAGCAGTGACTGCCAGTGGCCCAGATGAAGTTCAGCAAACTAGTTCTCGCGAGTATTGATGAGATTGGATGCGCATAATTGTCTTTGCGTAAAACCATGCTGAGCAGTTGTTGAATGACTGGTTGTAAAGAGAAAATCTTCTATCTGTTTCTTCTGCAGTCGTTCAAGAGTCTTTCCAACTACCGAAATGAGGGTGACCAGTCAGCAATTAGCTGGATCACTCGTGTCACTTCTCTTATACATTGGTTTGACCATGCCTTACATTCGATCTCGCGGTAACCTACCACATTTCAAGGACACACTGAAGATTAGCGCCAGTGATTTGTCAATGATACCAGCCAATTTCTTTAAAAACATTAGGTGTATTCCGTCCGGGCCAGGTGTTGGGTGTAAATCGAGTCTTTCAAGTTGATACTGCACCATTTGGCGAGATCGAGATATCCGGCATTTAGGTGCTGCTCTCATGAAGCAGTGGAGTCGGAAACGTCTCCTCTGTGTACACCGAAATGTACTGAGCGGCAAGATGAACTGCCGCTGTTCAGTCGATCCTCTCATAGATCCCAAGCAAGGTACTAGTTGCGAAGCTTTAGTTCACGTCTACTGTACGCAAGCAAGCGTTTTGGTACCGAATTAGCTTTGTTCACCAAACGAGTTTCATAATTCTCACTTTTCTCTTTTCTAGGCAGGTTAACATGTTACAGATAATTTTGTAGGCTTCATGGTCTTCGGTTTAGCCGCTTGAAGAGAACTTTCACCATAGCCGCTCTCTTTTCTTTCTGTATTCAGGAATAATGTTATCAAACCATGGCGGCCCGTTAGCGGGGCATCTTCATTCATTAATAGTTCGTGAGTTTAAAGCGATCTGATTTGTCCCAAAAAGTCCAACTAAAAGGTATCTACATTCCTAGATGGAGAAAGTGACCAATCAATCGATTCTGAAGACGTGATTAGACTATTTGTGTCTAATTTTCAGTATTTGCTCCAGGAATTCCTTCGTATTCACGACTGAAGACCTCTATTTCAAATAAAACACGAACACCAATAATCGCTGCAACTAAAAGGAGTTTCGGTCGATAGATTCGTGAAATTTGAAAATCTGGGTGTGACCACTGAATCCAATATCAAAGGAACTTGTCCGACATATCTACGTGGACATCTTCTACATTCTGCACAAAATATATTTTTCAACGGAAAGGTTCACCCCTCGAAACTAAATCCACCCAGTTTATATTTGGAGTGTTCAGATCTACTAGACTGATACAGTCGCCAGTAATAGCATGACGCTTGATCAAAGAACATAACGGAGGAACGTTAGCGCCAGGTGAGCGGCGAATGATCCCAAGTGCTGTAGCCTCATAAGACAGGTCACGTTGTATTTTAAACGGCTCTCTCTTAAAACGATAAACGCGTCTTAGTGTCGAGTGGACTTCCTCCTCTGAAACTGACACAATATTTAGTCTCTGCTGACTAACATCCTATTTTTTCGGCCAAGTTGGAATGCAGAAAAATGGTAACTCCTTCCTCTTCTTGATTAAATAGTTTCGAAAATTGGATCGTTAAACAGTGCGCTCTTGCTGTAAGCGTTTCTCAGCCATGTCCTCAGTTTCGTAGAGAGCATTCACCCTAATCAGTCATCGCTTCCGAGAATCCAAATATGGCACACTTTAAACTGGAGATACAACAGCATTTTTTAGTAGTTAACACTTATTTCATTACTTGAAGCTGAGCCTCTATTTTTCTCAATCTTGGGGTTAAGATTGCATAACCCGGATAACAAGGTACACCCTTAGACTTCACTTTTGCATAAAATTTATTCATTCTTGACTGTTGAGAAAACGGTGTTGAATGAGAGCGAACGACATATTCATGCACGTTCTACGTATGTTCGGTATTAATACCATTTTATAAACGGTTTGTAGTCAAGGAAGCGAATGGCGCGCAAGCCTGCTCCACAGATTGGTGTTGTTTGTACTGAGCCGAGTTTGAGTCATTATCTATGTTTCCTCCTCCTAGCCATTTAGCGGTTTTAGTGGATGCACCTACGAGTTTATTCTGACTTTTTCCGTGCGTAGCATTTGATGGTGGAATCAAGGATTCAAGGATTTATGGTTAATAAGTTAATACTTTACAACACCACAGGATTACGGTATGAATAAAAACATGAAAAATATAAAAGTGTAAAAGCAATAGAGAATATCAAATGTAAGGCTCAGGAATTTTATTTTTTTGCATATGTAAGTTGAATTTCGCTTTAAACGACGCCAGACAAGGAGAGTCCACCACATGTTGGGGTAGGAAATTCCGAAGAAATATAGCACGTACGGCGAAAAAAATGACGCCGACAATCAATACGGGAACTTGGAACGTAAAGGGTTAAGGTATGTCCACGTGTCACTTTACCATCATACACATCGAACAAGTATTTTAGTGGATCTCCTTCGGTAGACACAATTCTATAAGTCAGAATAATATCGCGTCGTATCCTCCTTTGGCTAAAGTCCCATAGACCCAGACATCGCAATCTTTCGGTGTACGGAACATTGCGAAGACCCATCACTAACTTCGTTGCTCTATGATGGATTGTATCAAAGAGAGCAATGTCTTTTCGCAACCAAGGAGCCCAGACCTCGACCGCATACTCCATCGTAGGGCGAAGGTAGACATTCATCATCCTTGTTAACGTTACCAGGGAGAATCTTCGAAATATTAATCGAAAGATACCTAGCAATCTGTTTGCCCGTCGATATATGTTCTGGCAGTGCGCTGTGCTCTTCAGGTTCCCGCTAATAAACACTCCAAGATCTTTTTCTAATGAGCTCCATGCTAGGTTTTCAGTTCGCAATCGATATGTCCAAGGAACATTCTTGCCAAGATGGAACATATTACATTTCTGTATGTTGAATGAAATGTCATTCATGACCGCTCAATTCGACACGCTGTCCAAATCCATTTGTAGTTTCTCACAATCCTCTGCAGAACTAATCAGCGTCGAAATTTTCATATCATCCGCGAACAGGACCATTTTATAGAATATGAGGGTGGTAAATCGTTTATGTACAATAGAAAGAGGAGCGGGCCTAGCACAGATCCTTGAGGGACTCCATTAGTGGTTTTGAACGTTTGGGATAGCACTCCGTTAACTTTAACTCTGGCGTCGCGATCTGACAAATAGTCACACAACCATGAGAGGAGTGGTTCACATATTCCTAAACGCATCAGTTTTTCAAGGAGCAAATGATGATTGACTTTTTCAAATGCTTTCGAAATGTCTAGGTAACAGACGTGGATGCAAGAACTTTTATCCTTCTCCTCTGTCCAGTCGTCTAACGTGAGGAGAAGATTTGTGAGACAAGATCGGTGTGATCGAAATCCATGCTGCGCTGGCGAAAACAAATTATGCGATTCGAAGTGTGCAACTATTCTTTTCGCAACTATACATTCCATGACCTTAGCAATAACAGGTAAAAGTGTGACGGTTCGATAATTTTCAGCGTCAGATCGGCAACCGCCTTTGAATATAGGTGTTATCACGCCGGACTTCCAATCTTTCAGTACAACTCCCTTAAGCAACGAATGGTTGAACTGGCTGGAGAGCGGTTCACAAAGCTGACGGTGACAAAACCTGAGCACATCCGGTGTGATGCCATCCGCTTCTGGGGATTTTCTTACCTTTAGTTTGAGCAAATGACTTGCAACAATCATTGGATTTATCGAAATATCGCACAATGTTTCGATTCGTGTATCGTTTGAATACTTAAAACGTTCCACTGAAACCTTCGGCACGAACACTTTAGAGTAGTAAATTGCCAGAGTATTTGCGATTTCCAACGCTGTTTTAGCGAGGTTTTCACCATTCTGGATGGGAAAAATACTTGGTTTGACTTTCGCTTTCGCGTTCATGTTTTTGTATAGTAACTTAGGGTTGCGTTTCATTTTTCACAGGAGCATCAATTGGTGCTCTTTCTGATCCTCTTTAATGAGTGCAGTCACTTTGTTGCGTAACAAACGGAAATGTTGCCAGAAGTAGAAGTATTGTTGGCTTCTTGCTGCACCCACGCTGCTCGCTTCAGTGCTATCCACGTTTTTTGTTCTGCTGCGGACAACAAAACGAATTTCATGGACGCACCTTTTCTGAACGATCTGCGAGTTCTCGTCTATCTTTAGTTTCAGAAAACCTACAAGTTCGTGTCATTGCGAGTCAGGGCTTATGTTGTCCGTCTGGGAATGCGAAATCTGCACCAACGATTTACCCAGGGCCAATTTATCTACCCGTCGAACCACCTCATTCGGAGCAAGCGATTGCTGAGTACTGCAAACATAGTCAAACACAAGCACTGAATGGTCGCTAAGACCCAGCGGAGCCTGGAATTCGTTCGCTTCGATAGATTGTTCTTCCGATGTTAACACCAAATCCAAGACAGAGGGGCGATCAAAACCTCTCTTTGAGTGCTTTCGTGAACATGGTTGTATAACGGGATTGAATCTAGTACCTCTCTAAAACGGTATTCTAGCGTTTGTGGGAAGTGATCGTCCCTGAGATAAACCGCGGACAGATTGGAATCACCCATAATAAGTGTCGTTGTTTGCTGTGTGCGAGTCGAGCGCTGAAGCACTTGGATCAACCTATCGTTGTACGATTCCGTAGATGAAGGGGACCAGTAGACCACATCAATAATGCTAACTTCACCAGACATCGGCGTTAAAGAGCACCAAATTGTATCCTCGAGCGTGAATTCTGTCTTGTCTATTGTATGGCACTGGAGTCGATTATGATAATAAAGAGCACCACCACCACCACTTATCTCTCGATCGTTCCTTATCGAATTCATATTTGAAATTCATATCTTTGTTTTTCAATCAATTGAAAAGAATACCATGTTTCTGTAATGGCGATAATGTCAGATGAGTAGCGCGAACATACCTCGGTTAGCTCAGCTAATTTGTTTGGAAGGCTTTGTGCATTTGTATATAAACATTTTATAAAGTTTGTGGTGTTCAAATCATGAAAAGTTATCAAAGGGCCGACTGGGTTAGAGTCGGAATGCTCAAGTTTTTTGGACCTATCGTATGACATTCAGGTTAAACCTCATCACTAGGCGTTTGTGGGTCGGTACTATCCGTTTGTTTGCTTCCGGCTATTACCTTGGGCAAGCTCAACTTGACGTTTTGGGGTAGATTATTTCTATTAGCTTTCCATTCACGTTTGATAGTATCCGTCATTTCGGTTGTGAAGAAGGTTAGCTTTAAAGGGTCAGGACCTTGCCCTTTATAGTTGGCAGACCGCGGTATCCTAGAAGCATCCACAAGTATGGCATTTTCAATACCAATTGTTTCGGCTAGATATTTCCACTGTTTGTGGTCGTGCTCAAACTTTTGTTGAGAAGGTGCGTTAGCAGCATCTTCCTGAACACCAAGAATTACAATACTTCCTGAATTACGTTCTTCACGAGATTTCTGCGACGACTTTCGCTCCTACCATGGTAAGTCTGCATGGATACTATATGTATCCATGTGAAAGTCATATGTTACATACCGTGCGAATAATATCGCATTATATCTTTTGAAGCCATCAATAAATCTCTGGCCTAAATCCTCCGAATCAAATATGCTTCCATTTTAAACATTTTTTTACAGTGTACAGCTTTTTCGTTATCCGCAACTTGTTGGAAGCATACAAGACAAGAGTTCACAGAGCGAGCAGCGGGGCGCAGATTCCCTTATATCTTCTTTGCAGTAGGTGCTGTAGTATCTACTTTTGCATATTTTCTAGTCATAACCATGTTAACTTCCGTTGATAATCAAATATATACAATATCGAAGATTCGTAAGATCCGAAATTCAATTTTATTCGTTACACGAAATTATATTCTTTCTGAACCATTTTTCAACGGAAAAAATCAACCCTATATGTATATAATATTGTGCTTAACATTATTATTATTGTTGCCGCTACGATTTTGTAAGCCCGAAAACGCTACGATTACCTAAGTCTGAATTCACTTTGGAAACACACAGATCTGAAAATAAAACAATATTTTTTGGGAAGAAGAAGAAATTTATTCTTACGGACAAAACCATGCAAGTTTAAAACTATTCACCGTGAAAGCAGCTGCTTTCAAGGTAAGTTCAGGCCAGGTTAATTCAGTTGGTACAGGAGTTTAAATGGCTGACAATCTTAATCGATCGCCCAGAAACCCTGTCGTTGAGAACCTTTTAATGAGTGCCTTCCACAGCTAAATAAATAAAGTTGGTTCTTTTTGTTCTTTGACCAATGCGAAAAGCTATTATTCGTGAAGGTTAATCAAGATGATCCTTCGGTACACGTTTTATAGCTTTAACTGGAATAAACGTATAGGATTTGTCTACGAAAACCAGTTTAGTTAGGTTCGATGTCTGAACGAATGTAGAATATGAATAGTCTGTGACGTCTGCTGACAAATGGAGCCCAGTGTGTAAAAGACCAGCACAACGTCGCTCATGGATTTATGACCCAATGTCCTAACAAATGCTTATCCACCGTACTTTCGAATAACTTCTCTGAGAGTATAAATAGAGCGTGCTCGGGGTCACTACCCATGTGGAGAGCGTACTCACATTACATAGCTTAACCATTTGTCTACTGACGGTAACTCTAGTTACCACCTCAAACAAGCAGTTAATTGCTCAGTAGGTCCCGTCGGTACCTTCAGTCACTATCGGAGTGCATTTGACAGGCGGCGTCTGGCATCTGATCCATAAAAATTAATCATGTATTTTATTTATGCCATAATTAAGCAGAATAACACAAAAATATCATAAAATACGTATATCCAATTACCGTA
Organism: Atriophallophorus winterbourni; assembly: GCA_013407085.1. NCBI lineage: Eukaryota > Metazoa > Platyhelminthes > Trematoda > Plagiorchiida > Microphallidae > Atriophallophorus > Atriophallophorus winterbourni. The sequence continues at coordinate 9,431 of JACCGJ010022096.1, forward strand.
GACAAAGGGTTAACCATCTTAGGCTTTCGTAATTTAAGTTCATAGCCACTAACCATTTATTCGTATTCTAATCTAAAAACGAAAGAAAATAGCCACTATATTGAACGGAGAGGATGCAGCTGGACACGAGCAATTCGATTATTTTCGTTTCGGAGTTTTAGCGTTAAAACAAAGCAGGTTCCGTCTAGCCTCGTAATCAAAGTAGCGCATACCTTCTCCATATTTATACCCTCCTTTGTAATTGATCTAATGAATCACATTCGTCTTGAGACTGTCGAAGAGATACGAGTAGCCTATATTCTAACAGTGAACGACAATGTGCCTGGAAGAGAGTCACAATAATACTTGTGATATTTGCCGCAAAGTAAATCCCAATAATCTAATAATCCTAGTAGCGCTGCTTGTTTTCCGACGAATGTCCAGCTTGAACTTCAAAGGATCCATGACCAGAATACTTGAAACTTTTTTTCTTTTTTCCTATCATCTTTTATGAAGCCTAATTTTTTCATTGATCATGATTTCGGATACAAGCCACTAAATGTGTAGAAACTATATGCACTGAAATTACCCAGAGAAAATAGTCTTCTACGTATATCATTCTATTTAATGTAGCTGATAATTTCCCCTTAAATGACTTGAAAAAATTTATTCTCACTTCATATGGCATTCCGTCAGATTGGTTCCGCTTACGCAAGAACAGTATGAAACAGTGAACCCCAATTTTTATAAAATTCAGTGATAAATGTTTTGCGTCATATTTATTAGAGAATCAAAGTATTTCGAAATCCATACATCAATTTTCTAATATTACTCTGAAACAAGATCTCACCCTAATGCAGAGGCGTTTCGCTAAATAGCGCAAAACGTACCATTACACCCTATAAAAATCAATTATTCAAGTATTTATGGTTGAAAAGTTAATACTTTACAACTCCACAGGATTACGGTATAAATGAAAATGTGAAAAATATAATAGTATTAATGGAATAGAGAATATCAAGTGCAATGCTCACGAATGATATTCTTTTGCAAGTGTACGTCCAGTTTCGCTTTACACGCCGCCAGGCAAGGAGAGTCCACCACATGTTTTGGTAAGGACTTCCGAAGAAATATAGCACACAATGCGAAAAAGTGACGCCGAAAATCAATACGGTAATATTGGACGTGTAAATATAAGGTTTGTCCGCGTGTCAATTTCTCATCAGACACATTAGGCAAGAGTTTAAGTGGATGTCCTTCGGTAGACACAATTCTATAGGTCAGAATAATATCGCGTCGTATCTTCCTTTGGCTAAAGTCGCATAGACCCAGACGTTGCAATCTTTCTGTGTACGGAACATTGCGAAGACCCGTCACTAACTTCGTTGCTCTGTGATAGATTTTATCGAAGAGAACAAAATCTTTTCGCAACCAAGGAGCCCTGACAAATACCGCATAACCCATCGTAGGATGAATCTAGACGTTCATTATCGTTGGTAACGTTCTCAGCGAGAATATTTCAAATATTCTTCAAAAGATAACAAGCAATCTCTTGGCCTGTCGATATTTATTATAGCAGTGCACCATGCTTTCCAGGTTTCCACTAATCCAGACTCCTAGTTCCTTTTTCAACGACCAACATGTGAAGTTTGCAGGTCCCAATCGATATGTCCTAGGAACATTCTTGCCAAGGAGTAGCATCTTATATCATATCATATATGGCCGCTTAATTTGAAACGTTGTCCAAATCAATTTGCAGTCTCTCACAACCATCTACAAAACTGACTGGAGTCCAAATTTTAATCTCATCCGCAAACAGGACCATTTTGGAAGATATGAGGGGGATCGTTTACGTGCAATAAAAAGAGGAGCGGGTCTGGCACGGATCTATGTGGGACCCCTCTTGTGTCTTTGAATATTTGTGATAGCACTCCGTTTATTTTTTCTCGGGCGTGGCGACGCGACATGTAGTCGCACAATCATGAGTGGAATGGTTCACATATTCATAAATTCAGAACTCAGAACTCAGAATGTTTTATGGTAGAAAAGCAGTAAGATCAACAATAAACATAGGATGACTAGGTATATGAAGTAAAAATATAAAATCTCTCAAAACTCGAGCAGGACAATCACATAATAATATAATCATCGGGTTCAGAAACGAAAAACTCAACAGATTCCAAGCGCGTGATTTCTTCAGGCAAAATGTTTCAAGTGAAACAAAATTTTACGCAGAAAAAATTACGACGAATATCCAATCGAGAATGCGTAATGCTTAAAGCCATTGAACGTATAAGTTTTTGATGAATCTGGCAAAAAGCCTTAGAAATGTCTAATTAACAGACGCGAATTCACGAACTTCTATCCAATTTCTTCGTCCAGTCGTCTAACGCAATGAGAAGATTCGTTATACAAGAGCGGTGAGATCGAAATCCATGCGGCGCTGAAAAAAAAATTACGCAATTCAGAGTGTGTAACCATTCTTTCAAAGTAATTCAAAGTAATTCAAAGTAATTCAATGACTATACTTCCATGACCTAACTAATAAAAATTAATTGTGTGACGGGACAATAATTTGCAGCGTCAGATAGGCAGCCGCCTTTGTAGATATATGTAATCACGCCGAACTTCAAACATGCAACAATGTGTTTTTGATTACATTTTATTTTTTGTAATAGTTGTCACCCAATGGTACATGTAAAGCAATTGCTTTTCTCACCATAAAATCTTGATTCTTGATTCTTCATAACCTTAGCAATAACAGCTAAAAGTGTGACGGGACGATAATTTGCAGTGTCAGATAGGCAGTCGCCTTTGCAGATATGTGTAATCACGCCGAACTTCCAATATTTTGGTACCACTCCCTTAAGCAACGAATAGTTAAACAGGATAAAAAGCGGTTCACAAAGCTAGGGATAAAAGAACCTGAGCACACTCGGTTTGATGACATCCGCACCTAGGGATTTTCTTAGATTTGGTTTGAGCAATCGACTTGCGTCGATCTCTAAATTTATAAAAATTTCGCCTAATGTTTCGATTCCTGAGTCGACTAAATACTCACATCGTTCCACTCGAAAGTTTGGCACGAACACTTTAGATTAATAAATCTAGAGAGAATTTGTGGATTCCAACGCGGTCTCAATGAGTTTGATCCATAGAAATTTGATCCACGTGACGGCGATGCGTCGAGCCCTCATCAAGGTTCATTATGTTTACCATGCAATTACCAACATTGCCAAGCACGATACCAGAACTCGGTCGGAATTTATTGCCACGATGAAATGAAACCTCATCTGATCCTATCCCTAGCAGATTTGATCTCGAAGATCTTGATTTGCATAACATAGCTGGAGTTTGTCCGATAGTTGCATGGGTATAATTTCGATACTGCAATAAGAAATTGTCAACAAATCGATCAAGTTCGTCAAATGTAGTTGGTGCACAAGAAGTAACTGTTCGTTTTAAGGTACAGACAAAATGTTCAGCTAATTTATTCAGTTGCGGATGACGAGGTGCAGTGAATAAGTGTCGACAACCCAAGGAATGTAACTATTATGTAACACATGCAGCACAAAAATTACTGCCATTATCACTAACATCAAAAATAGGTACTCATTCTTTTGGATACTTTCTGCAGAGCAAGTATAGTAAAACTGGAATTTGGTTTTTGCGTGAAAACACTTCTGGTCATTTTGAATAAGAATCAATCAAAACTAATGCATAGTACTTGTTTAAAAATTGTCTACAATAATCCACATGAATACGCTGCAAAGCTTCACATGCCAATGGCCACGGTGTCCTTTTGGATGGTTGTCGGGAAACTTTACGCTTGCAAGTTTCGTCTCTAGAAGACGGTGATTCACGGAATCAAAATCTAGGTTGTGTGCTTCGACTGACTTACCATCACTACGCTATTATGTGGCAGTATTAAAAAATGGTAGTAAGGCAGGATTTATTCTCATCAAATCTATGTTGAGTTACATTCTGTAGAAAATGCTGACAAATTTTTTAACGCATTAGGTTTTCCAATTCTTTTGAGACGATGCTAGTCATTCTGACAGATCTATTGTTACCTAGAATTGACCTGCAACCATCTTTGCGTAAGGTGTCCTGTTAACGATTGTTCTTTAGCTCACTTGTTCTAACAGGAGTTTAACTCTTGCGAGCAACAACAGGAGAATTACTGTCTTTGAGCCTGTAGACGGGTGGTATATTTGTTAACTAGGGTTTAAGCTTTGATTCCATCCTCATCAACGGCTACTACAACATTATCCACGAGGATAATGGTGTATGGCGTTACCTTTTGTGGCGACGAATGTATGCGAATAGGCGTTTTGGTGCATATGTCAAACAGTCACTGCTCGTACAACATAGGTTTGTGGAGTTAGCACCAACTCGTTTATCTAAACGGTCTGATTCACCTCATCATAATAAACCGAGACTGTATGGTCAACTAATAAAGTGAGCAGGACATGAAAACGTGCAACTAAATTTCTATCCACTTCGGTCTGATATTTCACTGAATATTCGTAATCATGCTTCAGATTCATGGTGGAAACGGGTGAAAAATATAGACATCATAAAAAAACACATCAACACACAACATCCTCCTCCTTAGAGTTCCAGGGCTGCGAGCAATCTTTAGGCAAACAAGCAAGCTGAGCATAACTACAGGCAATGTGGTTTTCTGGCCGATACTATTCGAGTGGAAAAGCCATCATTGCTAATGCAAGCGATCTTAGCATAACTACGGGCATTGAAGTTTTCCGGCCGTGAATATTCATGTAGAAAAAGCCACCGTCGCTGATACATTCGGACTGCATTCTTCAGTGGATTACAAAGGTAATGAACCACGTCCACTTAAAATAAAGCGTTTGCTGCGTACAATGATTGACACTGTACTTTCTAACTGGTGATGCTGGAAACACAACCTGCCAAAATGTGTTATGTTTAGCGGTCACAAAATCACTGCAATAAATGCCACTCACCCTATATGCAGTTTTGTCTCCATCGATAAAGCCCTAACACTTGAACCAGGAAACGGACCTTCAGATGGGAAAAACAATCAGCAATCGTGTGCAGAGTCAAATAAAACCGATGTATGGGCTGGAACCAGAGGCAGCATTAATATTTTTGTCTAAAAATTCGAATTCATTTTCTCAAAATGACACAGGTTAACCGATATTCCAATAAACTCGTAAGAAAAACAGAGAAGTAGCTACCGGGGCTACCACAAAATGTTTTGTCAGATCGCAGTCAAGCTTTTATGTATCATTCTACATACTGGCGCATTTGAGTAGATTTGTTTGCCCGTCCAGACCTGGAGAAGCCAATGACATCTGGTTTAGTCACTCAACCGAACAGATCACCGTGTTAGGAATGCCCATCTGATACAATGTAAGCTAAAACGGATAAGATCTGATGGGCATTGTTTTGTAAGCGTTTTGTGGAGATTATGTTGTTTATGTTTGCGACTTCTCATTCGAGCCAAGCCCCTCGATATATTAAAAAAGTTAATCACGTCGATCCATAACGAAAGCACTGGGATCGAGTTTTGCGGAGACAATGTTCGTGATTACCCATCCGTGACAAGCCCATTGAAATATCCGCGAAGTTTGAAATGAGTATCCATAATGGAAGAAATGGACTCGAGTTTCGCTCTTATTTAACCTCATCACCATTGCATTCGCTCATCCGATTCAAATGCCATTCATCACCACTGTAGCCCCACCCCTTAGGACCTGGGTTAGTGTCCACCGTTTGACTGATTTCGAATAAGATTTCATGAATCTTTTACCAGACTGGCACATTCGAGTAAATGTGCTTGCCCGATCATACGTGAAGGAGTCAGCAACATCTGTTATGCTCGTGTAACCTTTCACATCTGTGTGTCATGTCTTCCATATGATAAGGTGTAAGCTAACACTGCATATGATGTGCTTCGTTGTTTACATGTTTTGTAAAGATTCTGATATTTAGGTTTGCAGCAACTCATTCGCTCCAAGCCCATCAAAATTTTCAAAAACTTGATCACAAAAATCTTTATTGGAAGCACTGGACTCTAATTGCGCTCATATTTGAACTCTTCAGCTGTAAAAATTTTCCTCCGATTAAAGTGGGATTGCATCCGACGACAATAACTAATGTACTCCAACGCCTTTCGATCTGGGCTACCGAACACCGTTCACTGATCGCAATTAAGCTTTGATGAATTTTTCACCAGACTAGACATTGGAGTAGCTTTGTTTGCAAGACCAATCAAAAGGAAGCCAGCAAAATCTGTTGTGATGTTTCAACCGAATAAATCTCCGTGTCTGCTCATACCATCGGATAAAATGTAATCTAACACCGATTACATCACATCAGCAAGGTTGTATAAGCGTTTCTGTGGAGAACATGTTGTTTATTCTTGTGACTACTTATTCGTACCCGGCCCATCGGAATATTCAAAAGTTGATTAAAACGATCCATAACGGAAGCTCTGGAATCGAGATTTGTTCTTAATCGAGCCCATCAGCAGTGCAAATCCTTCTACAATTCAGGTGAGATTCGAACCCACGACCATCGTCACTTTAGTACCTCGCCTTACGACATGCGCTACCGTTCACTTTGGCCTATCGCCATTAGGCTTTTACGAATCTTTCTCCAGACTGGCACATTTCACTAGCTTCATTTGCTCGACCAGTCCTGAAGAATGCAGCAGCATCTTTTTTGTTGGCCCAACCGAACAGATCTCTTTGTCAGTTCTTCTTATCGGATGCAGTGCAAGCTAACTCTGATTATATCTGATTGGCTTTGTTATTAGAGCGTGTCGTGGGAATATGTTGTTTGTGCTTGTGACTATTCATCCCTGCCAAGCCTAACGAAATATTCACAAAATTGATCACGATAATCTATAACTGGAAGCAGTTGACTGGAGTTTCACTCTGATGTTTAATGGAATCACTGCGCCCGTATTTCATTCTAATTTGGGCTCTCTAGCAGTACATATACTTCTTCCATTCGGGTGGGATTCATATCGCCGACTATCATTATGGTTGTCCTACCCCCCACTAACTAGGCTACCATCCACATCATCGATTTCGCTTATTTTATCCTACCGTGTGAACGAATAACATCTGTCAAAAATGAAAAAACCCGTAAAAACTGTCACAAATGAATTTTTCATGTCCATTCTGATTCGTTTTAACTGATGGACTATTTCACTTTGATGACCTCTAAACATACTGATGAAGAGAATATCTTTCATTATGTTCCAGTGTCTTCGAATACCGAACCAACGCCAGAGCTTTGTTCCGTATACGAATGACTCTCCTGCAGGAAATGGAAATCAGGCTGCTGAATAACTTGCGTTTCTATTCGTCGTTAATTTTCCAAGATTCCGGGATCATACAACGGGACCTACCCCAAGGCCATTTATATCTAACCAACTCTCATTCCTCACATTTTTTCAAGATTTTATTATTTCGATGGATTGGTGTTCTTTTTTAGTCAGTTCAACGAACCATTCCGAAAAAAGTCAAATAATACACATATATTTTTAATTTATTTCAATATGACAATTATATTGCAATTCGCATCACTTCCTCAGTAATTATCTTCCATTTCTGCTCTCAATTTCTTCACATCCTTGCCATTCGTCAATCCTGATAAAATTTAAATAGAAATTTATTGTTTTCAGATATTGATTTTTTCTTACATACTGTAAATTCGATTTTATTAATGAACGCGAAAAAATATTGAAAAATTCCGCTTTCTTCGGTCATTAGTACAATCCCATTTACTTTTTCTGTAAAAATTTTGATAACCTGATCAAGTATTGCATCCCTTGTTTGACCAAGAGTATTTATATTATTATTAAGAATTTTTCTCCAGACTGACAGGTTTGAGTTTTTCTTTTGGATTGAACAGTCCTGAAGGCGCCAGCGACATCTGTTGTGGTCGAACAAACTGAACAGATCTTTTTGTCAGATCTTCACATCGAATACAGTGTAAGCTAACACTGATTACATCAGATGGACATTGTTGTTTGGGCATTTTATGAAAAATATGTTGTCCATTTTGCGACTAACCATCCGTGCCAAACCCGCCGATATATCCACAATGTTCATCACGAAGATCCATAATGGAAGCACTATGATCGATTTTGGCTCTTATTTGATCTCATCAGCAGTGCATATCCTCCTACGAATCAGGTGGATTTTGAACTAGCGACCATCACCATTATAGTCCAACGCCTTTTGAACTGGGTTACCGTCCACTTTTTGGCCGATCGCTTTTACCTTTTATGAATCTTTCTACAGACTGGCACATTTGGGTAGCTATGTTTGCCCAACCAGTCCTGAAAGAGACAGCAACATCTGTCGTGGTCGCTCAACCGAACAGATTTCCGTTTCAGGTCTTCCCATCAAATACAGTGTACGCAAACACTGATTAGATCTGATTAGCGTTGTTGTTTTGTGGTTAATATGTTGCTTCTGTGTGTGACTGCTTATCCGTGCCAAACCCATCAATATATATTCACAAAGTTCGTTGTAATTCAAGTTCATTCAATGTTTCTATTGGATCAAAATGCAACATGCCTAACTATAACCATAGGCTGGTAAAAAATAAAATGTACTTGTATAATACTAAAATAGTAATCAGGTTAAACTGTATTTAAGTAATCGGGAAACGCTTAAATCAATATAATTTCGGCTAATTTCGTTTAAAAGTGAGTAATTGTAGAACGTAAACTGTTTTAAGTAAAACACACAGACAGAATAATAATACCTTTTACAGTTCAGGCAAGAATGGGTAAAATAATTTCTCGTATCCTTTCGCGTGATTAAATTCTGTGAGGGATGGTTTGAGGTATGGATAATTTTGTAAAGTAGGATAAGCTTTGGTGTAGTGTAATGTTAATTTGAAATAAGTATAAAATACTTACTTGAACGAGAACCGGAACATATCAAGATACCCAAAATCCTTTTCTTCACTGCAATTTTAAGGACTTGTGAAACTATATGTTATATAGGCACTATTCGATCAGGCTCCAGAAAACTGGGAATCGATAAAAAGCTGCGTATGCCGAGTCGCACGTTCCACTTTCGGTCCGAAGAAAGCTGGAACGAGCGACTGACTCGAAGCTCAAACACTTTTTCTATATTTAAATTAAAACTAGACGATTTTCTGAGAGCCAATCCAAATTATGCCCCGAACTATTTATAATCTATCGTTACCAGAATTATTTTGATTTTGACATTTTTCTATACACATATACACTTGTACCTATAGTTCAACTGCATGGTTATTGTAAAGTAATTGCTTTTTCAACCATAAAATCTTGAATCTTGAATCTTGAATCCTGAAACGACTGCTGTGTTGGATGAGAAACGGTCAGCATTCTTGAGGGTCAAAGGTGAACCAACAGATGAAAACTTACGACTTCTAAAATCAGCTAGAAATAAGGTCAAACAGACTGCAAGACGATGTGCGAAGGAATATTGGACGGAAATTAGCCTCAGTATCCAAAAAGCTGCGGATGCTAAAAGTTTTCACTGTATGTATACTGAGATCATGAGAGCCATTGGTCCAAACAAACTTAAAACGGCTCCCATTAAGTCTGTATCTAGTAAACCGATTGTAAACAAAAATCGGCAGATGGAAAGATGGGTAGAGCACTTATCCTCTCTCTACTCTAGGGACAGTACGGTTTTACCGCATGTACTTGAAAATGTCGAGCGGTTGCTGACCATTGAATATCTAGATACCCCCTCTACTCTTGATGAGATCAATAGGGCAATCAACCGCTCAGCGAATGGATCTGCCCCTGGGGACGACGGAATTTCACCTGAGCTCATCAAATGCTGTAGAAGAGTATTATTACAACCTCTTCACCATTTTCATCTTCAGTGCTGACAGAAGGAGTGTGTCCCACAAGAGATGGGAGACACGAAGATCATCACGCTATTTAAGAATAAGGGTGTTGGAGTCGACTGCAACAATTAAAGAGGAATCTCCCTTCTGAATGTTGTAGGCAAATTGTTTGCTAAAGTCTTACAGATCCGGCTACAACATTTAGCTGATAGAATTTACTCCGAATCTCAATGAGGTTTCAGCGGACTTTAAATGAGCTAATCAATGTGCAGCTGTTTCACATCGCGCTAGGAGCGAGCTGTTTTGTTTTCGTTTAGTTTAATCCTGCAAGTCCTCGGAGTATTTTCATATCAATATTCAAAGCAGTCGTGAGACTACATCTCTACCTTTGCTTGGAGGAGAAACGACTCGAGCGAACCTCTGAGGAAATCCGTTAAAATTCGTCTAATTTAAGATAGATTAATCTCTTGACATCTTTGACGGTTTGTATAGGATCGTTTCTAAGCCGCTTCCGATTGCAAAAGAATTAAAGTTGTCGGAAACCAGACTGAAAAGATTAATGATTCGATTGGACTACTATTATTGCGAGTGATTTATTTATTTCCGATAACGCTTATTCCGAGTTTACAAATCTTGGACCACTAGAATTCGATGAACATCAAATATTTTCTCCTCGATAACTCACTTCATTGCGCTTTTATCGAATTATCCTTTCAGTACATTTTGCCATCATACACTACTTTTGAATCAATTACTCAGCTAATGCGTTCTCGGACCAGCCTAAATAATTCAAGACAAAGATTGCTTAACCAAAGTCCATTTTCGAGATTGAACTTGTTAAAGTGTGAAGACAGTATGAAAGTTCACTTCATGCATTCACGTCTGAAGTCTCAATTCGTATATCCGATGAACGGGCTGAAAATTCGCAATAGATGTTCACGACGGTTTTGATGTCTTGTTGCGCTGTATCATAAAGATGATTTATAAAATTTTATATTGGACATCGAACGCGGCGGTAACACAACTTAGAAGTCGAATTCGATTCGAAGCATTTGTAGAAGCAGAATATACTAAATGATGTTTAGTGAGCCCTGACGCGTAAAAAAATCATCCAATAAATCGGCTTTTTCTCTAAAATAAAAGATTTTTTGAAGGAAATCGATCAAGAGCAAGATCAATATGTACTACAGGTGGAGCAGCAGCAGATAGTGCTCCCAGAAGCGTAATTAGGTCAATACACTTTTCTGATACCGCAACTGGTTCGGCCAACTCACTAATACATGCAAACTTTGATTTATTTTCTAATCAAGGCAACACTGGTCAGCCAGGCTTCTAGCACAGCTTAACAGCCTTAGAAAAAACGTTATCCGTCTCTTTTACTTCAAAGACAACACAAATAAAGTTCGTTTTATCCGAAATATCGGTTCAGAACACAACGTCATTTCAGTTTCTGAAACCAAACGCGTGCCTGTAAAGGTGGACAATTATAATCCGACGCCCACTGGTGTAAATAATAGTGTTATATTTAACAACCTAAGCCAATCGCGTAAAGCGCTTTTTGAGTCTAAGCGAAAACATAAATTCGGTGAGTGGTAGAAACTTTGTTGACAGATGAGACTGATGGGGATTACACTCTCATCGGTAGATCGTCTGAACCGATACCTAAATGTACTCACAAGAATGAACCTCGTCTTCACACAAGTAACGCATGAAAAATGTTAACAGGATAATTCCGTGCTCTACATGTCGTATTTTCGCCGATATATGAAGGTAAACGCGGAATTTGTCGCTGATATGTCGAGAACAATAAAATGCCAGAAATGTTGCACTTTTAGGTGTTCCAGAAAATGCTGCAGACCTAAGCTCTCAAAGCAGTTGGAACACGATTACAAGTTCTGCAAATTCCTAGTCGGAACAATTAATTCCTAAAAAGCATTATTTGATAATGCATGCTAAATTCAGCCATTTGCCGCATATAAAAATCAAGGTCCATGCTCCTTAATGCTTGCAGCACATGTGTATAGACTTACCTACTTTTGCAGAACTCAGAACTCAGAAGATGTGTTCGTGTCGATTATGACTTTTGAATGGATTGGTGGAAGTCTTAAGGATAGCATGCAATGGGAAGCAGAAGCCGCGTGCTAGGTATGCTTCGGTGTGTTTTCGGACATTTTTCCCGTGAAACATTCCCCATGCTCATGAATACGTATATTAACTAAGTGATAGATTACTCAGTGCAAGCATGGGCACAATGGCTACAAAAGGACATCAAGCTGCTCGAGAGGATTTATCACAGAGCAACTAAAATGGTTGGTTGTCTCCGCAACCTACCATATAAGGATCGACTGGTTTATCTTAATTTGGATACACTGCCTCGCAGCAAATGCAAAGTATTGACTGTTGGAAGACATGTAGAGTTCTCTTACACCCTTGGTTCCCATATTCTTGAAAGCACTGACAAGGAGAAGGACTTGGGTGTGTGGGTGAGCAGCACGTTGAAACCGTCACATAACGCCACATTTGTCTATGAAAAGACGTCACGAGTACTGCTTCTTCTAAAACGCGTGTTCGGGAGTTTCACGAAGCAAACCGTTCATCGAATAATTAATACGTACTTGAGGCCAACCATGGAGTATGCGGTTCAGGCTTGGTCACCCTGGCTACAGAAGGACATCAGCCTTTTGCAGAGAATATATCATCGGACCACCAAGCTCGTACGTGGTTTAAAACATAAACAATACGAAGATCGGATTACAAGCCTCAATCTCTTCGACTCTCGCTACCGCCGTCTTAGAGGCGACTTGATTCCTATGTTCAATATACTGCATACCCACAACCATCCCCTGAATCAACTATTCACACGACTACCACCACGAACAAGCCGGAGTCATAACTATACAGTACTTATTCCCGACTCGAGGCTGAACTGTCGAAGGTATTTTTATTCTGTACATGTATGTTTTACTTGGAACTCCCTACCCCGTAACGTTGCACATTCACCCAACTTGGAAATATTGAAATCGAACTTGGACAACTTCATGTCGACCAATCCAAGCATCGAAACAATATATTCTGCATCATAAAGCTTTGAACCCATGCATCGAAGTAAACTATACATATTTACCCTATCAAACCGGTTGAAATCAATTTCTGCTCTATGTATTTTTACGTGATTCCTGAACTGATCAGTAGGCAAACAAATCCCGTTTTACTACCTATGTTATTTGTATTTCGCATATTACTCTGTGGTTTTTGTAAAGCTATGTGCGTTTAAGACCATTAAATTGAATTGAATTGATTGGATTTATCCTCACCTATATAATACTGAACTCAAAATTCATCCTCTGAGGACTCTATTTTGCTTCCGGTCAAGCCATACCACACGTACTCACCCACTGGCATTTGATATTCCACATTCTCACCAGAACTACCGTCGGTTTATCTATTCGGTGCGCGTTTTTGTTTCTTATGGAGCTCCCTAACCGCAGATGTTTTTTCCACAATGCACATCTAAACGTGAAAAGTGGTTTCAGGAACAAATGGATATATTGGTTTGGATACAATACTCCCCTACATCGCACGTTTAATTACAACATGGACCTTTAACCCCAAACGAATATTTGTTTCCATCGTACCGAGACAATAAATGACATTTATTTTGCTAACTACAAAACTGTCAATCTTCCTAGTGCCCAAATTATTTTGTATATTTATTTATTGTCCTTATACGAATATCCAGTGGTGTTGTACAGCTACGAGCTTTTTTATACCATGAATTCTTGAATAATACACACATTTCCGAACGTTTTTTCGTGTGTATTGGTGTTGGAGCATTAGATGACTCTATATACATTTAATAGTTTAGACATTGCTTTTGGTGTCACTCTTTTTAGAGAAAAATGTCACACCACAAAGATGTAAGTTTTTTCGCACTACAGTCGAATTTGTGTGGAGTCTAGTGAACACTTTCGTTTTATAGGGTTTCGTGTCAATCTTGTGTACATATCCCTAAATCTTTTGTGAGAAACGATGAGGTGGATATTCAATTTTTGTTTTTATTCCGTGATTTGTTCTATTTTCAAGCCTTCGAATCATATTTTTTTATTAAGTATTGCTTCAAACATATACAGTGCTGACTTAAATGTCAAATAGTTTTCACATGTTATTCAAAACTTCTGTTTTTCGCAGTAATCATATGAGATTTGTTGGCAACGAGCGTGAATTGAATTTTTGATCAATTTAACATAAAATTTATCATTGATTTTGTAAAACTCGGTCGTTTTTTTAGAATATCCCCTATTTACGAAAGATTGTGTCCTATGTGAATTCATGGCATGAGTTGAGTTAGATATGTATTGTTTGGAACATCCCAAAATCGAAAACCTCTTTTAAAATAAAATTCAGAATGAATATCAAATAGTATCGTAGAGCACCGATGAGGGAGATTTCAATTCTGTCAGGTTCGTTAGAGACGTAGCATTGACAAGTGTAAGTAAACGGTAAGGATGTGGCTTGTATCCATTACCATCAACAATATATCCAAGACATTCATAATTTTGAACAGAAAACAAACGCTTTTGAATTAACAACAACATTTTTGGAAGTTAATCCACAGAAGAGTTCCAATTACCGTCCATCAAGAAGAAATCGCGTTGGTGCATGCACAATCCTGATAGACATCGAATCCACCCATACCACAAGTAATGTCATTCATGGCTTGTTGAAATATAGCAGGAGAATTGCACAAACCAAAAGGTAAAACATTGTACCGAAATAAAACAAACGGTGAATGAATTGATTGATCAAACAAAGGTATTTGTAGGTAGGCATCTTTCAGATCAATCTTCCAGATGAATTTAGATCTCTACAATTTTTTTCAAAATATCCATGAGCTCAAATGTCGTGCATGTTTGCTTAAGCAACCCAGAATTCAATGTAAGACATTCATCGACGCAAATATTTAGTATTTTTTCAATATACTTTAACGGTGTAACAATAGGTGTTCAATAACACCTTTTGTATGCAGATCATTTAAAGACTTTTTAACAGGTGTACTTACTTCCTATGGTAAACACTTCAAGAGAACTTTTCGGAATTTTCATACCACTTGTTGCTTCCAAACATATAATTGTGATATCTTCAACTCAAATGTAACTTCAAGAAGTTTCGAAGGGAAAGATTAGCTTCTAGAGCTTGCAGTGATCACAAACTAAAAATATATGGGCCAGATTTAATCACAATGAACCGACGGGGGCAGTATTATTTTCACCTCGAATAGATATCACACATGTTCTGACAACAGAAATTGAATGTCCAGTAATGCCTTTTATCTTGAAGCTTGAAGTTTAGACGTTCATTTGAGGAAAAAACTCAGAACTCAGAAATTTTTATTGTAGAAAAAGCTGTAAGCTTAACAATAACCATAGGATGACGAAGTATATAGAGTAAAAATATCAAATCTCTCAAAAAATGATTGAAATTTCTTTGGGTAATCAGTGACTCAACGCTACCCATATTCAGAATACAATCTAACGATGCACCACTAGAAACACGAAAGTTAGTTTTATGAACGTGGTTGGAGTTGAAAGCTGCTCCAGCCAGAGATCATGATTTAAATTCGTCGTTAACATCGCTAAACTGGAACTTTCTGCAATCCGTCTAACAAAATGTTGAGCAGTTCGGCAGACTGATCGAATATGGCCGGATTTTCCGCACTTATGGCATTTGACATGGTAAAATCGACAAGTATGACGTAAATGAAATTTGCCGCATCGTGCGCACTTACCAGTTTGCATTGAAATGGAATAGCTGGTAGCAAATTGAGAAGAATTAGGTGGATATTTGAATTGTTGCGCAGCTGTAGAATGCTTCACTGTTTCACGTTTACGCTAATTAAACATAGAATTTTTCACTTGTGACAAAGTCGTCGACGCCATACGTGCATCTTGATATTGTTCACAGTACTCTCTCTGAAATGTTTAAAAGAGGCTTTGGACAATTTCAATAGCTTATTCCGCAGAATGCTATCTTTAATTCCAGCAATAAGTCTATCTCTTAACTACATTTCCAGCAAATCAACAAAATCGCATTTTGCTGCCAAAGTTAACATATGTAGTATAAAATCACGGGTTCCTTGAATTAGTTGTTTGACTTTCGAATAAAACTTTCCTTATGCAGCTGCTTTGAAGTACACAGATTCAATATTTCAGAAGTAACAGAAATAAAATAATAGGTATTAGCCATGTATATAAAAACATATTTGCATGCATCTCCATCACACACACACCCCACGACCGGTTTCATGCTGTTTGTACTCATCAGGTAGGGACAGTAGGATCAGGATCCGCATGCGCTTGAAACAGTGGAAGTATTGTAAACAAGTTGCGCTTGTATGCCACTGTTGGGTAAGGTTGGTAGGACCATCCTGTTCAATCACATGAGCCTCCACTCATGTAGACTGGGTTTTATATTCATGGTCACGGGTTTTAAACCCAGTCTACATGAGTGGGGGCTCATGTGATTGAACAGGTTGGTCGTACCAACCTTACCCAACAGTGGCATACAAGCGCAACTTGTTTAGGCATTAGCCAAGTTTTTATCGACGTATACGCAGATTTTCCAACAGAATTCAGAAAATGAATAGACTTTTTGTCATTTTCATTTTTGGGACGTGTTAACCACCAAATTTCGAATCTTTCAAAATAATCTTCAATATCCCATGCATTTTCATTGATATCAAGTGATTCCAAATTTGAAGTTGCCATGGAACAGCTGCTCGCTACGCCAAATATATGGTTTAAGTGATGGAATTATGTCAAACTCGTATTAAACTCGGAATTGACAATCAGAATGATCTACCGATCACGAATTATATTCGAATATAGCGCAAATAATTAGGAATGGCGTATAATGAAATTTACATGAATAAAACCGTCAGTGGTGGTCCATAGTACAATTAACGCAGCACATCTAGAATTCTTTGATTTTGATCATGCATGAAAACGAGAGTGGTTTGAACGAAATAAACACGAGCTGGTTAGCCACGGCCTCGAAGTCGATAATTCTTCGGTGAAGTAAAACATAAATTTTCTAGTAAATTTATGATATTCATCGAATTATGTAGTTATTTGAAAGTTTCCCTTGATCAAAGTGTACAAGTTTATCAAATAATTTTGTTCATTTCTCATAAAAAAATTACACGAATCTATCGAATACTTATAAGATTGAATATCAGTAGAACCTTGTCGACTATCTGTTCGTCGGTATAAATTTGAGGTATGTATCCGATGAATATGCACTATACTGTCAGATAATTACGATTCGAATCCTGGACATCATCTCGGTCTTGTTTCATGCTTTAAATTCGTGATGGTCAATACGTCAGTGAAGCGAAAACAAAACAGCATGGTCTGAAATTTGTTGTTCAGTATGAATATTCGTTTATTCTCATTGCAAAGCTAGATGTAATGCGATGTTGCAGGTAAAGGAAATCCAAGCTGGTTTTTTTTCATTTTAGAATGTGACTGGCAATCCAAATCTTTCCATAAAATTATATTATTTATATCTTCTTCGATAATTGTATTGCAGATTCTGGTTCGTATATGAATCTTATTCGCCTAAGAATCCTTTACACGTATCAAAATTTTTTTCTTATTCTCTTTAATTTCAAATTTCACAAATTCAGACATTTGTTTAGTTAAATACTTTTTGACTATTATGTTTTTAAAAGCTGGTGAAACAAGTTCATTATTAATTCAAAACTGAAAAACAAATCATTTGATTAGATGCAAAGTTTGTTGACAGAACCAATAAATTCCGCTCTTGTCAACGCAATGAAGAGCGAAATTGACGAAAAGTAATTGACAGTGCTCCATGCTCGATCCAGCAGCACTAAAATTCTCCAAAATGATCCGCTAAAACTTTGTCATTTTGGTAAAGAAAAAGGATGTAATGTTAATGATCAATAATGTGTATAGTACCTGCGAAGCTAATGTAAATAACCTACGGTCATTCGCTCCTCAAATCTTAATGAAATACAAAGTTGTGCAAAAATCAATTTGTTGCCGTATTTGCTTGTCCAATCACGGACCTCGGTCAATATGTCAGTGCCAGGAAATACATCAAAAATGGATAGAATTTGGTTATAAAAATCTTTTTTTGCCTTTCCGTAAATAAATAACTTTCAGGTATTCAACAAAACAGCACTAAGATGGAAAAGACTCATCATCAGGATGATCAATACAATTCTTGCGGTCATGTGTGTGATTAATAAATGCTATCATTCCTCGGTGCCGACCAAATATTTTTAGTTTTCACTATAAAATGTAGAATCGACTATGTGGTCAGGTGAGTAGTATACACTTGCTTGTCAGTGGATAACCTATAGTAATAGCTTGGCTAAATGCGTGCATCCATATCTTGGCGTTACAACATCCTACCTGGAAATTCCTATGTATAATTATGGCCAGCTCGCTTAACTTCCCTCTATCCGGTTAGAACACGCTGCATTGTTGGAACGCCATAGCAAAGAGCTTAGAATGTGTGAAAATTATGATAAAGGTTTTTGGAATTGTTACGCGAGAGATGTCCGCAGCGTTTGTTCGAGTGCAACTAGCGTACATGTTGTTGTGTACTTCTGTCTGTTTGAGCAGCCGTGAACATTGTGCCGTCCAATCAACTAGCCGATCGATCGCAATATGTGACAGTTCGTTCGTCATCGAACGCCTTATGTTTTAAACTAGAATTGACAGAACCGCATCCACTGGGTGGTCCAGATTTGCAGAATTGAGAATAGTCATACGCCAGAAGATCTATTCTATGGTGAATTGAAAACAGGACGTCGACCATTGGGCAGACCGCAGTTGCGCTACAAAGACGTTGGCAAACGCGATATGAAAGCTCTTGGCATTGACCCCGCGAGCTGGAAAGTACTTGCTAGTGATCGTCCACTTTGGAGGCACTGTGTAAGCTTGGTAATAGCAGATACTACTCTCATCCGATAATCCTAGATCATGCCGTCAGCGTGCAACTGGTATTGTTAGTCAGAGTACTGCTTATAGCTGTAAGCGCTGCTAAAATATTGTTGCTCCCTGTTTATTCATTCGAAAAGCTGTGGAGCGTTGAACCATCAAGCGATTGTAATGTGCATCTATGGTCGACATCGATCAAAGGAGGCCAACAACAAGTCGTGCTTTACGCGAAGAAAGCTTGTAGACGACATAAATTTTCCGTAACTTGGATTTTCTGTAGTTAGAACACGAATTATAGATTCTTTCTCATTTTGAAAGCTTTCCCAAATCAAGGAAACCAACGTTTGAACAGTTGGGCACAAGTGTAAATGTCGATCTGAATATATACTGAGATCAAATCCTGCTGCTAGCAAATGATTGACAAATGTCATTCCGGCTTAGGAATTCACTTGCGCCGCCTTAAAAAGGAATCAATCGGGAAATGTTTCAGCATCAATTGTAATTCTGGACAGTAAATTTAAAAATCACTGTGGCTGTAATTGTTTTATTCTTTATTCACCCAAACCGAAAAACAATATCATTAAATTAATGAAAATCATTGCAATGCAACCAGAGTTATTTGCCACATTAATGCTCCCATTATCATATTACCGTATTTTTCGGACTATGAGGCGCACATAAAAACACTAATTTGTGCTAAAAATCGGCAGTAAGCCTCATATTCCGGTGCGCCTTATGTTCACAGTGTGAACATACATCGTTGAGAGATATTGGAATGTTTTAGATATACGTAGCCCAAAAGACTGTTTGCTATTACAAAAAGATCTTGATACGCTTCACAATTTGTCATTGAAGAAAAACTGTCATTTAACTTTAAAAAATTCAGGATCATGTATTTGAAGATTCGAGTAGAGTTCACATGACATATAGGTTCACATGTCCTCGAAAATTGCAGTGAACGAAAAGATTTGGTTAAATGTATTTTTTGTGATATACATGTGCACGTGGCCTGCGATGAGTCTTTGACCGATGAGTGCGTAAAGATCGTGAATGATAAAAACCTCCCATCCGTTTGCTATTTCTGTATTGACTGTGGAAATTCAATGGTGAATCGTAATCGCAAGAGTACACAATTTTCTGCTAAAAACGAGACTAATACAATAGAGAATAGATTATTGATAATAGAAGAGGAACTTGTAAATTTAAAGAATACTCTACGACCAATAATCAAGACTAAGACAGTTGAATTGAATAATGGAATACGCTCGACCTCACCGCCACAGAATGCTCCTGAAAAAGTTAAATTATTACACTGCACTGAGGAGATTGTTAAAAAGGCATTAAAGCCGAAACCGTCTACCTCGAATGCTCCATTAATCAAAGCTGCCTCAAAAAATAAATCGCCTAGTGTTATCTGCACCGATTCGGTATCAACTAAAACGGGCGCGGTCGTAGAAAATACTTACGGAGAAAGGCGTTTGCGGTCGACCTCCGCTACTCACTCTAAAGCTTCTTCCCATGACTCACGAATATTGAATCAAAAAGGTTCACATTCTATAAAGAATGGCGCTCGGACACGCAACAAGAATTCTTATGCACTAAGCGTAATATGTACGAATGTTAGCGAGTCCAACGAAAGCCTGTTTGATAGGAAACACAAACACGATCTCGATAAATGGTCTCAACTTTGTCAACAAATGCAAATTCAGCATGTTATTCCTGGCAAATTGATTCGTTTAACTCGCCACTCCACCTCAGCTCATATTGATCAACCTCGCTTACTAAGGGTTACACTGAAGTGCGAGGCTGATATCGAGAACATACTGCTAAATTCGTACCGACTAAAGACGGATCCCAATTTAAAGTGCCGGATATATCCCGATGTACCATGGTGGGAAAGAAAGGGTACTTTAAACAATAAGGAAAAAACGGTCTTGCGGAGTATAGTTCTACTTGGGGTACCAGAAAATACCTCCCAAGCATCGGTTCAGGAAGCCGCAGAGCACGACTTCAAGCAGTGGCGTTACATTGCGTGTTCGCTTGATATTTCAAATGTTGTGGTCACTGACACTTATCGGGTGCCTTTTTCGCCAAAATATAAAGGAGATGGTCCGAAACCACTGAGGATTACGTTTTTAACCAACGACATGGCTGAGATTATAAAGTCCGAATGGAAAAAAGCGAAAAGAGCTTTACCGAAGGACGTTAGACTTAGTCCACCCAAACCAAGTACCATGATCGAAACACATCCTCGTCTGGGGACAGCAGATGATAGCGTTCCCACCGAAATGGAAGAAATCGATTTATCAAAAAACGTGGTATGTCCGGCTCAAACCGAGTCGGACCAAATACGTCATACAAGCAACCAAATGTTGTTTCAAACTGTCAGCGAGCAATAAGTAGCTCACCAGTTTCAAACTCATCGCGCGTCGGTCCAATAGCTGCAGTACACGATTCGATATTGTGTAAGACAAATACGATCAGGTGCATATATACAAATGCTCAGTGTTTAGCTAACAAATTAGCTGAACTATGTGAGCTTTGTGATAGACTTTCACCCGATTTGGTTGCAGTTACAGAGACTTGGTTCCAGCCCTGCATGACTGATGCTGAGCTTTTGATTCCGAAAATGTCACTAATTCGTCGCGATCGTGATCGAAGATCCGGTGGTGGAGTTGCAGTCTACTATCACGAACGTTTAGCGCAGTGTAACGTCATCGATCATCCTGACCTCAGCCTTTCTGATACGATGTGGTGTTCGGTAAAACTAGTCAATGGAGATGAATGTACGATCGGCATCATTTACCGCTCGCCATCATCCGAAAGCTCATACAATTATAAGCTCATCGAATCATTGCAACACATCACAAGATGCCAGACTATGCAATTGCTGATCATTGGCGATTTTAATCTCCCGCATCTGTTTTCGAGAGGTGAGCACTACCTGCATTCGTTTGAACATAAATTCAAGGAGGTTATAGAATTTGCTTCACTACACAATCACGTTAACCAGCCAACTCGCTGGCGGGGTCTTAACCAACCTTCAACCCTTGACCTTGTCTTAACGCCTGAGGCAACCGCAGTAGAAGGTATACAATACCTGGCACCACTGGGGAAGAGTGATCATGTTGTGCTTTTGTTTGACTATGTATGTAGTGCGGAACGATTGTGTGAACAGACGAAAGTCATAAGGAAAATACAATTTGAATCCTTAAATATCAGTCTCCGGGATGCATAAACTCATGAGTTTGATTCAATGGATCCTGGCTCATATTACAATTCGTTTCTAAATTATCTCAATTCGAAGATTTACGAAAACTTGATTTTTGTACCACACAAATGCAGCTACAACGACCAGTTTGTTATTTGGAGTAGAACGGAGAATTGGTTAGCTGTTAAGCGAGAGTCTTTGGTAACTCATAAGACGTTTGGTACGGAAGAAACTTGGAAATGATTCTGTAAGATACGGAATCAAGTCACTACTCTTGTAAGAGAAGATCGCATGCAATTTCAATGGAACTTGCTTAAGAGAATGAAAAAAAATCCTAAGCTTCTCTACAAGATATTAAATGAACGATCAAAGATCAAACCAGGTGTATTCTCAGTACTAACACCTCATGGATTGACCCACACTGCCCAAGATACCGCCGACGCTTTAGCAAAGTTTTACTCATTTGTCTTCAATCCCAAGCGTTGTATACCATATCAAGTTTCATCAAGTTCACCACATTTCGAATTACTAAGTGAAATGACTATCAACGAATACATAGTTGGGCGGGAACTTTGTCAACTAAACGAAAAGAAGTCGCCAGGCGAAGACAATATTACCCCCGCCATACTTCGCAGGTGTCGCGTTGCTTTGACTGCTCCTCTCATTCGCATATTTAATCTCAGCTTAAATGAAGGAAAAATACCACCGCAATGGAAAGCAGGGATGTTAACGCCTATTTATAAAGGCGGTAGCCGTTCAGACACAGCAAACTATAGAGCGGTAACGTTACTTCCGGTGATCTCCAAATTAATGGAACGCATTGTGACTGCGTGCATAAGAGAACATTTCGAAAACCAAAATATTTTGACCGCAGCGCAACACGGCATTCGAAGAGGTCGTTGCTGTTTATCTAACCTTCTTACAACGTTCGAGGATTGGACCAAGGCAGTAGACGAAGGTGAGGCTGTACATGCTTGCTACATCGATATTTCCAAAGCTTTTGATAGAGTCAACCATGACATCTTAATTGAAAAGCTCGAATCCTATGGAATAACGGGAATATTGCTGAATTGGATAAGGGACTATCTTACTGATAGACACGTCCAAGTTCGCGTTGGCAGCACCTTATCTAGAAAAATAGACGTCACGAGTGGAGTTCCGCAAGGTTCCGTGCTTGGACCTCTTCTATTCTTGGTGTATATGAACGATATAGTGGAGGATATTGGATGCAACTTGATACTATTTGCCGATTATATTAAAATATGGAAACGTGTAAGGTCTGTTAATGACTGTATGGCATTACAACGGGATCTGTGCACCTTATTTCGTTGGTCCCAGTTAAATGAGTTACCATTTAACCCTGCGAAATGTAAAATGCTGCAGCTTGGAAAATCTCTACACCACACGTATCAGCTTGGCACGCAAGATCTCTTCAGAAGAAAAAGATCTCGGTATATGGGTTTCGTTTAACCGTAAGCATGGACATCATTGCCTGGAGGGTGTACAATAAAGCTTGCCGTATCTTGAGTCTTCTCAAAAGAATATTCCGGATTTTTACGCCCGAAACCCTACCCCGGGTAATTACCACGTATATACGTCCTGTTATGGAATATTCCATCCAAGCCTGGGCACCATGGCTGAGGAAGGACATCGAACTACTCGACAGGATTTATCATCGTGCTACAAAGTTGGTCCCCCGTTACAGAAATTTGCCTTTCACAGAGCGAATGTTAAAACTGAACCTACATGATTTTACCCAAAGACGGATACGTAGTGACCTCCTGTTGACATTCAAAATCCTGCATACTGAAAACCATCCCCTTAAACACTTGCTAAATCCCAATGGCCTTACTCGAACACGAACACATTCAAAGGCTTTAAGCATTCCGCATTCTCGATTGGATATTCGTCGTAATTTTTTCTCGGTACGAATTTGTTTCACTTGGAACTATTTGCCTGAAGAAATCACACGATCAGAATCTGTTGAGGTTTTTGCTTCCAAACTCGATGAGTTTATGACGAACCATGCGGTATGTGACTGTTCCTATTAATTTTTGAGACATTTTTTATATATTTTTATATATTCCATATACCTTGTCATCCTATGGTTATTGTTAAGCTTAATGCTTTTTCTACCATAAAATTTTCTGAGTTCTGAGTTCTGATTTGTGTGTCTGGATATGCTCCAGTTTAAAAACCTCACGTCAAACTAACACTGCCTTTAAAAAAGCAACATGTCTCCTAAATCTACTCAAACGGGTAATTGGAAAATTTTCGCCCAAGATATTCCCATCCTTGAAACCAGTCATGGAATACGGTGTGCAGTCATGGTCCGCGTGCCTCAAGACGGATTTAGTACTTATGCAGCGAATCTATCGTCTCTCACAAAGCCTATCCAGGCGAAGGGGTGCAAGGAATTATTGGACCTATGAATATATGCTTGTGGTATAACATTCCGGTATGAACTGTAGAAGGTATTTCTATGCTGCCATTATCTGTTTTACTTCGAACAATTCACCTTTTGCCGTTGCTCACTCCTCTAGCTTGCTTGACTTTAAAACGAAAATAGACGAGTTTTTTTATTGAACTATTCGTTTCCCGACTACATATTTACTGTTTAATCTAATTCCTCATCTCGTTTTATACATCTACATTTCAATGTTTACGATGCTATGGTTATTGATAAGCTTGTTTCCTTTTAGACTATTAAAAAACTTGAATTATCTTGGATTAGCAACAAGTTGAGCTTGTATGACACGGTTGGATAAGGCTGGTACGACCAACCAATCACATGAGCCCACACTCATGTAGACATGGTTTGGACCCATGAACATGAAAGAAAAACCTAATTTGCATGGCTCACTGAACTTAGTCTTACTGTCTCCACCTGATGACGGCAAATAGCCAGAAACCGGTAGGGGAGTGTAATTTCGGGGGATGTGAGCAACACGTCGCTTTGGTCTTTTGCATGCATTTCAATCACACCGGGCGTGGGGTGTGCGTGTGATTGAACTGTATGCAAATGAGCTTTTTCGTAACTTGGATTAGTTTCTTCCCTTCATACTTCACGTTCGAAGCGGCCTTTTCAATGAAAATAATTGCACCATAACGCATGCAAATCAATGTGTGCTGAAGTTCATATATTTAACATTCCGAGAACACGGACTCATATTTACTGAACTCTGTTCCTGTGGGTGTTCAATTAAATTCTCCCATCATATCTGGTTTCGCAAAATCATGTAATAGTGTATTTGTTTCACGGCTATTAACTTGACTCTTTATTTGTTATCCAATAATAAATCTCAGCATACTTTCCTTTAATTAATATGATTACAATTTAATTGATTTAAACGGCTCCCAACTAGGATTTATGGATAAATGTATGGCGGATTTAAATGCAGTTAAGGCGATTATGATCAAATTGTTCCGTCTCAGCAAACATGTTCTGCATCATTTCGTACGTTTTATTTATTTGCCCGGATCTAGAGCATAACACATCCTAAACTTCATAACAATGTTGTGTAATGAGGCAAAAAATATTATTGCAGAGTTTCTGAGCCGAATTTCGCTAGCAGATATTCGATTTACCCAGAATAACGTGGTAAATAATGGTGGGTATTAGACCATGAGATACCCACGAATTTAGCGACATTGGGTCTAATAAAAATATTTTATTTGGTCTTTTGCGTGGTAAATTTCGTTTTTTTGTTCGCAATGTCAGTTTGATTTATGTATTGATCGAGAAAGTTGGTAATTTTTCTGAAATTAAAATTAAAGTTTTGCGTGATGTCAACTTGTGAAAATAACATTTATAACGAAAAACAAAATAATCAAAATTGATAGATTGCGTGTGTGATTTAAAATTGAATCACAGCAATCGATCCGTGAATTAACCGTTTTTGAGGCGAACGAAATAAGAGAAGCATTTTGACAGTGCTCCGAATCGTTGTGAACACAGTTTAACATTAGTTTCAAACTATAAATATACGGGCAACTTATACAACAAACTGACAAGTGAATTCAGAATTTTAATTTTATATCTTAATATTCTATTAAACGTGTATATGGCTATCTTGAATTAAAGATTCATGATTCAAGTATTTAGGGTATAAAAAGCTTGTAGGTGTACAACACCATAGGATATTCGTACATATTCTGATTCAAGTCTCACTGTATCTGATCTTACTGATCTTACAGATAATGCAAACCGCCAGAAATCGGTTGTGGTAGTGAGTGGGATGTTAGAACCAAAATATGTCGATGTTCTAATATTTTGAATTTTAGATTTTGATTCAATGCAGATTTTCGGCTAAAAAGTATATTTGAAATAACTATGTGCTTTTGGGATGTTCATGGAAATAGATTTGGGAGCCTCTAGTTGAGTACACTATGAGAAAATCCATTGAAAACAAAACAAAACTTATTCAAAGGACATTCGCTAAATTTAAACGAATCGCACAAAACTTAGCTTAATGACAATGCTGTGAGTACACATGAATACGTAAAGTTTAGCAGTTTCCAGGTGACCTCTTGGGGATTTCATGAAAGCTTTGCCAAGCCAAGAGTGATGGCCAGAATTCAGAAAATGCTTGATTTGTGATCTATCCGTGAAATGTACTGATGATCTATCTTGATTTGACCGAGCTTTTGCGTCCTTACATTACATACATAATATCAGCGGAAACGTTGAGATGTAACTGTTTGCATTCACGATTAATTTCATGAATTTGACAACTTGATTTGTCCCAAACATTCTATAAACAAATGAATAAGAAATTGATGTCTTGTACATTGTAAGTGACAGCATAATAAAGAATAGACGACAAAGATTAAACAAATATGGATAATTCTTGGAACCTAAAGGGTTCATTTCAGTCGCGTAATGTGTAACAACCTGATTTCATTAGTTGTGTCACATGATGGCTTAGAAGTTAACTGTTGCAAATAGTTTTTAAATTCAAGAATTTATGGTATAATATGCTCTTACATGTACATTGCCATAGTATATTCGTGTAAGGAAATTTAAAAAATAGAAAAACTGAGGTTTCGAAAAGATAGACAGTTTTTAGGTAAAAAAAATGACTTGTATCGTCTCGGTGTGATAAAAAGATTCGTCAGGTTAAATATCGTGTGAAGTTACATTAGTTTAATTATATAAACGGATTGTAGGATGGGATTTTTATTTATGAATGTATCTTGTTTGCTTCACAAGATGATTATACAACGTTTTACGTTAAGGTGTTGAGTAAGAAATAAACACAAACCGATGAAAATAAGCCACGACAGTTCCGGTGCGAAGATTTTATAACAAATTTCAAAGTTTGAGTGCCGGAGTAGGGCCTGACAGGAGGCGAAATAGGTCTCAAATTATGGAACGTGGTTTTCAGTATTTTGAAAGTGAGGATTAAATCCGAACTAACTCCACCAATCGCTCCTCATGAGGGAGATTGCTCTGCGACAAATCCTCTCGAGCAGCATGATGATGATGATGATGCCAAGCTTGCACGCTGTAATCAAACACTGGGTTTACATAAGTATTTTGGAGCAGGGGAAAAGTCTAAATTGTAGTGCGTCAATTCATGTCCAGCATGCTGCAAGGTCGGTTTTATACGGCATAACTCTCGAAAATTTCGGGATAAATAGAGATTGATTGTAATGCCATTCCCATCCAATTGCGAACCGCATGAACACTTCAGCTGTTCAGGTGTGAAGTTTTTTACCTTTAGAATTGACCATAAAATTACCAAAACATTGGCTCAAAAGCTCAACTCTGGTTGATATAAAACGTATATCTTATTTAACTTGATCACTGAAAGTTGTTGCGATCAAAACAGTTTGTTCAACATTTTCTTCCTGTTCAAATGAAACAGAAGCGAAAACGCTATTGAAGTGTGTAAACAAACAGGTATTTGAAAATATTCGAGACGGATTGGGAGTCCATAATCATGAAAATAAAGTTTGCACTGAATGGGTTATAGCAAGTTTTGGTAATGTTTTGTATCTGAACACAGAAGCTTCGTCAGACCAAGAGTGTCGGTGCAAATAGTGCTCAATTTTAAATGGCATTTTCTGGACCAATCCTGAGTTCTCTAAGATAGATCAAGACTATTGATCGCACCCCCTAAATGCTGTGTTAATCCCTTAATTGTTTATTCAGTGTGCAGTTGCGAACAGAGTCCGCTGACCAACTGCTTACGTAATCCATGTGCAGAACCGAACGGCAGATTGTTGAGATATCCGCCCCATCCACCTTATAAACAACCGAGTTGGAGTGACAGTCTTTCGCTACTCCAGGAAAATATAACGATTGGTGCTACGACTACATAAATAATCATTTTTCTCATCTAGCCTCATACATACAGAACAAAAGATTTTTCATCAAGTAGTACAACCATTGTAAAAAATAATCTCCTTTTGAATGTTAACGATTGAAACATTTTGTTATGCGAATTTAAGTTAGCTTACATCTGGGTTGATAAGAAGGTCGTGTTAGAAAAATCATTTTACACGAATCGCCGTATTGTTTAATGCGGCTTAGGGGCAAACGGAAACACGCTTCTACTAGTATTTTAACGAAGACAATACCATCAATTCATCATGACGAGCAAACAGGTGCATGGATGTCCATTCTCGAGGATTTACTACACACACACACTCACGACGTTTACACATTGATGGTTCTCGTCAATTTGGAGAATGAGACATCAAGATTTCACCACTGGCAGCGGTATTTGTGAATTTGAGGGATTTCTTAACCGCGTGATAGTTCATGCAGCAATAGTTGAATAAATTTTAAATAGTTTGAGATTGATCTAATTTTAGCAGGAATGAACTGTTTATGCCAACTAGAATATCAACTTGTGAAACATTTTGAACAGGTTACAAAAAATTCAGTTCGCCAGACAGAATATTTTATGTGAAAATTCGTCGTATGGTGTGCGCACGAATTTAATTGAGCAACAGTTTATTGGTGTTACTTGAAATGACGGTCAGCTGGATTACACTGATTTGTATGTGATGTTGGCTTGATTAATAGGACAACCAAACTGCGTCCTAACCATTAAAGTAGATCTCGAATACGGTTAGGTTCAGCATAAATAGAGAAACAGGCTGAATCTTACTATGAACTGAAGCTTAAAGCTTCTAATCAAGCCGTGGTTACGCATTTCGGGGAAGGTTTTCAGTTCGATCCCCACGCTACATAAAGTTGTAAATTGACCGCCAACCTCAGTCGGAAAATTAACCGTGGAAGGCTACCAAATCGGCTAATGGGTGAGATACCGCATTGTGCCAAAGGGGGTGGATATAATACTATATACCTATAATATCTCTCTATATATAGATATCCTCTATCTATATAGTCTATATATCCTATATTGTTGTTGTTGTTGGCATGCTTCGGTCGATGTCGACCAACAGATGAAAACTTATGACTTATAAGAGCAGTTAGAAGTAAGTTCAAACAGACTGCAAGACGATGTGTAAATGACTATTGGACTGAAATTAACCTCAATATCCAAAAAGCTGTGGATATTTGATATATATATATATATATATACCTGTAAAACAGGTAACTCACCCATATATAATATATATAATATATAATAATAATATAGAATGTAAAATAATAATATAGAATATATATAATGTAATTGCGTTTTGATATCGTCCACTTATTACCAATACTAAAACCTGATGAATTTGGTTTCGTGTATACTGCCAATTTCTAAAATCTGTTAATCCTATTTTGGAAATCTGAATACTTTGTTCGAGATGAAGTTTCAAGCCTATGGGTGACTATTGGTTTTAAATCTTTCTAAAAGTGATTTTATTATTTTCGAATTTTCGAATGATGCATAGCAAACTGCTCTTGAATATTGTATATGACAGGTTATAAATACTACTTATCTTTGCAAGTATTCTAGTACGTTAACACACAAGAACTATCTTGGGATTCAATATGATAATAATCACAAATTGTGCTCACTAAGAATTTTCACTTTTCTAATCTTTTCACACAGAAAAATCAAGAAATGTTTGCAAAACGTGCTTCATATGTGGCAAGTTTATCGCGTTCATAGGCATACGTGAGTGATTAGATGGAAATTAATTTGCAAGCGTTCGTTGAATCAACTTTGGTTCTTAGTTGAAGAATTCGTGAAACTTGGTATAAAAAAACAAGAAATGTTTATGCATAAATTTTATTCATGTTAAGATGGATGAATCGCCGATGTTGCAGCAGAGAGAGCGGTTGCATTCCATCAATCTATGCGTTGTTCTTAACCCAACAGTCAGTAAAACAGAATGCCGGAATGGAACGTTGATCGGTAGTCAGAGTTCCAAGGGCCCAGTGAATGCGTTTGACCGTGGATATGATTTTTTATTTATATGGCAACAACAGAGTGAACTTGTGAGACTACTGAATAATCGTAGAAAAGTGCTTTGTGGAAACGAAGGTATTTGGTTGGTATAGGCGATTCAGACAATTTGAATTTAGTGACAATGGGGGTTTGTGGCCTTGGTACAACATGGCTCACCCTACTACAAATTCTCCCCGTTGCGAACTTTCGTTAATCAGGTATTCCAACTTGTTTTTCCCATTAATCGTTGTGTTCATCATTAAGCATCTCATAGGACATCGTAGATGTTGTCAAGCTTGTGAAACAAGTGCAGTTAGTCACCTGAAGTGTCAGCGAAATACCGTAGAAGTCGAACGGCGGGGTAATTCGGACACTCAACACTGCCTAACACAATACGTAATCGAAAACAACTTTGGTTTTTTCGAGTTTTCTACAGAACAATGTGAAGGCTCATATTGTCATGACGTTGTTCCCACTAAACATATTGGGTTCGTGTATCGATAAATATTCTGGGAAATATATATTGTTGTAAATAAGCTATATACCCTACTTGCTGTAAATCACTGTTGAAAATTGGCTTCATTTGAAATCCTAGTTCGAGCACACATCTTCAAGACAGAAACACCAAGTGATCTGTTTTTGTGTTAAATAAAGAACCTTGTCTCTGTGCAAACGCCGCGTAAATACCGATAACTGATTACCGCTGAGATAAATAGTTACTAATTAATAGAAAGTAATTCAAGGTAATTCAAGGTTTTTAATGGTTTAAAAAGCAACAAGCTTAACAACAACCATAGGATGGTAAAAATTGAAATTTAAGTGTATAAACAATATAAGAACATAGATTAAACAGTATTTAAGTGTTCTGGAAACGGATAATGCAATAAAAATTCGTCTAATTTCGTTTTAAATTCATGCAAGCTAGTGGCTTGAGCAACGTCGATAGAGAAAATCAAACAGATTCAGTTGAGCTATCCTTTTTTATATGGTTTGTTTCGGATGCTGAGAACTAGTTTCGTTGAGCGGTGATAGATTCGCTGCATAAGTTCCACATCCCTCTTGAGCCACGGAGACCATGACTGCACACCGTAATCCATGACTGGTCTCAAGTATGTATTCATGATCCTTGGGAATATCTTGGGCGAAAATTTCCCAAATACACGTTTGAGTAGATTTAGAACGTGTGTTGCTTTTTAAAGGCACTGTTATTTTGAAGTGATGTTTTTAAACTGGAGCATATCCATACACACAAATCTTTTTCTTCACTGCAATTTTCAAGGACATGCGAACCAATATGATATGTGAACTCTACTCGATTCCCCAAATTCATGATCCTGCATTTGTATGACCATATATGATGATATGCCCATGCGTTGGCAATGTGCATCTATGAGCAACATAGACCAACCAGGACAAAAAGCAACATATACATACACGTTGGTTTAGGTGGATCAATAGATATATCATATCATATTATAATCCTTCTATACATTTCTCGATCGCCGATGAACCGATTACTGCCTATTGTTGCGAGCGCTGTGGAGAGATTCTTCCTCCTGAATCGGTCTGTTTAGTCATTCGAAAAGCTGTGGAACATGAAAAAATAATGCGATTGTGATGTAAATCCATGGTCGATATCGATCGAAGGAGGCCAACAACATTTCTCGTATAAGCTGTGACGCAATTTAATGGGTGTCTAATCAGTCGCTTATATTACCTTGGATTCCACATAACAGCTCTCCTCGTGATAGTTTTACAAACCATAGATCTGCATGGTTAAAATAAAGTGCGAAATAATTAGTTTTTGGATTAATATCATACAATGTCGTTTTTCGTCTCCACAAACAATGATGCAATCTCATGATGTTTTAGTACGAGGTTTCTATTTCTAATTAGATCGCATGGTTATGTTCAAGTTATCTAGAATTAGCATTTTAAAATGAATCAACTTATACGGATGAGAGTTACTTAGCGTGGACATTCAAGGAAAACTGAGGGCACTCGATTATCTGTTTTGACCACCCTTTGTACTGAGCATAAGATTTTAAATCAATATTAAAGATTTAGAGCAAGGGTGATTGATGATTATAACTACTACCATTGCCTGTATGGTTATTTTAATTGCGTTTGTGTGCAAATTCATTCATATTTAAGTATGACTCAACGTAATATTTTAATAAGTAAGATATTATACTACAGTTGGCATCATTGGGTGTCAACTGACCAAAATTTATTTAGGTATCGTCTTCAAGTAAAATAGCAAACTTCGTTGGTAATCGTTTCATAGGAAATAAGGATTCAAGTGTTTCCTTCATGAGTGTAGGCAGCCACTAATGTGCGCATCATTATGTTTTGTTTTGAAGAAGCCGCATTTCTCATCTTTTATTTTTAGAGCGGAAACTAATAATTGTATCACGAACTATCCAGCAAGCGGTAAAATACACAATCCAGAAATCACAAGGTGGGCAATTAACGTAATAGATATATTTGCATGCAAATGTTAAAGTAGTATGGTGGTCCACAGCAATTTACTGTTCATATCTCAATCTTTTGATTACAGCGGAAAGGGGGAGGCATTAGCTATCTTATAAAATAAATATAAAGTGTATGTGTCTCTCGTAAACTTTGGAAATAAATAAGCTCTCATAGACTAAAAATTATTTATGCAACAGAATTCCTAATGGCACAGTGATTCGAAATTAAACTGTTTAACGACTTTTACACAATGGATTACCTTAGCTAATACAAGAATAAGAAAAGGCTTGTTCGGTAGAAGTTCAACATAAACACGGAAAAAATAAATATACGTTTGTGATAAACTCAAGGCATAATCGAAATATATAAAGGCGCATAAATGCTGAACATCTTTCTCGGTTTTTCTCCTTAACGACTGATAATAATCAGACTGACAGAATTCGTTCATCCATCGTACGATACCTTTGAAAGTAGCAATGTCTATCTTTTTGGCGTGACATTTTCTTTCAAGTGAAATAGTTTTTCTTTTACAAAAAATGATTGTATATGGATATGGAAAAAGAATATTACTTAGTTTCCACAAATTGAGGTAACGCGTTGCGTTTTCTGGTGTACATGAAGTAGATGCGGCAAGCAACGTAAGATTGTTCAGAATAATTCATTAAGTGTGGACTAGACCAGTGCACATAAACTGAGCGTGGAACAGCAATAATGATAGACCAGATCTCTGAGAAGATTTAAAATTGGTTGTTTATAAGCGCCTTGAGTGCTTATATTGCGAGAAAATTGAATGGAAAATTCGAAATGCTTCTTTAAACTAATGAATTCAATCATTGGAAAAAGATACCTGGAAGTAAATAAACGGATTTACTTTTTATTTATGATGCTTCAAAACTAACGAATTCGAAAAGTTGTTATCGTTGAATTGATCGCCGTGAAATTCTCATCCGTACTCTGCAAATGACGCTTCACGTGCACTTCCAGTGAAGTATAACATGTGTATGTCAATTTACCACACGTTGCATAAAATGGTCTCAAAATTCGAAAGACGTTTTTTTGTTGCGTTTCTGGTAACGTTACCAAGGATAACGAATGTTTACCTTCGCCCTACGATGGAGTATGCGGTAGAGGTCTGGGCTCCTTGGCTGCGAAAAGACATTGATCTCTTCGATAAAATCTATCATAGAGCAACAAAGTTAGTGATGGGTCTTCGCAATGTTCCGTAAACCGAAAGATTGCGACGTCTGGGTCTATGCGACTTTACCCAAAGGAGGATACGACGCGATATTATTCTGACGTATACAATTGTGTCTACCGAAGGACATCCACTGAAACACTTGCTCGATGTGTGTGATGGGAAAGTGACACGCGGACATACCTTATCCCTTTAAGTTCCAAGTTCCCGTATTGATTGTCGGCGCCATTTTTTCGCCGTACGTGCTATATTTCTTTGGAATTCACTAACCCAACATGTGGTGGACTCTCCTTGCCTGGCGGCGTTTAAAGCGAAATTGGACTTACATATGCAAAAGAATAACATTCGTGAGCCTTACATTTGGTATTCTCTATTGCTTTTATACTATTGTATTTTTCATGTTTTTATTCATACCGTAATCCTGTGGAGTTGTAAAGTATTAACTTTTTTAACCATAAATCCTTGAATCCTCAAATCCTAGTTCACGGATAAAAAATAAATTTTCCTGTCCTATTGCCTGAGCTAGAGGCGTATGATGGTAACATTCCTATTGATTTTTCAGGATCAACTCAAATAAGGCAAGATATGAAGAGAAAAAATAAGAAAAAATATGTGTTCCTCAACGATCAATTGTAATGAGTTTCCAGTTAAAATGTTTAAAACCGGTAGCAAGCAAGGTTGGATACATTCGTGTATATCACTTAACGTCACCGACGTCTCAAAATAGCTAGTGTGAGATGATAACTCAGTACACTTTGTTTTCATCATTTCGTGCAACGGGTTTATGAGCCAACCAAAGTGCTGGATGACTTTTATCGCGTTATCTAAATACAGTGATATAAGTTCCAGGCAAGCTCTACAATTTAAACATAGAACGTCAATCGGCGCGAAAACCCGTTGCCATTCACGATGAGTTGAAAACGTTAATTACTTGCTAAACATTGTTCTGTCTGACTGAATTTTCTGTTTAAAACCAATTCAAAAAGTAACTAAAAATAACGCAGGCTACCTTGAAAAAAATGTTTTCCAACGTTCCCTTTGACACATTCTTAAAAAGTGTATTTCATAGTAGAATCGATCTAGCCCTAAAATGAGTGCTAGAAAATCCCTGGGTTAATTGAGTGAATTAAATGTCAAAATTAGTATCGATCAACCATCTCGATTGTACTGACTGTCAGGTTTACTTTAGGGTAGATAATATATTTATATCTAAAACTACGCTGAAAATTATGCACGCAATTTAGTACAGTATACTCATGCCAACAACAGTACAACTACAATTTACATAAAACACTTGTGCAATTGTGGAGTATCCTGTGGGAATGTGAGCAGCACAATAAATTGGTCATTTTGAGCGTTTCGAACGCTTCACCGAGAACCACGCTGTGGTTCTTTATTTGATATGAATTCGTATTTTAATAAGAAATGATGTTGAACGGAACTTTCCAATAGTTTCTTACAACATATTTCATTCTCTTCTTTTGTCGCTCTCATGAGGCCAAAATTAACGGATGTACAATTTCTCCTTTAAGTTGTTCTCAAAATCATTATCTCACTACTACAAAGGCAGTGGCTTCGATAGCTAATTTTTGTTTATTGAAAATATTCTCTATTTCAAACTATAAATCAGAAAATCAAACTTTTGCAAACCGAATATACAAGAATGGATTAAAATGAAAGGCTTCTTTGAATAAAATTATCCACCAACTTCTGAATTTGGATCAATTTTGTCAGTGATAAATTGGGTGGATTGCCATTGGAATTATGAAGCTCTTTTTAACACAATTGAGGATTTTTCGATTCAATTACGAATATAAGTGAAAAAGAACTAATTATTTCAAAATAAAAAAAATGTATTTTAATATTGATATTTTAATATAGATTGTTAAAAACTAAAATAAATTTTATGGTACAAGCATGCAAATATGAACCAAAAATCTAAAACTCTTGCTAAGTGGAAATGACTGTGCATCTTGATTTTTCACGTAGTCACTTCTTGCTGGGTTTTTGTCAATCGACCGTTATCCTATTTGTGCCAAATCAATCAACCATTGACTGCACAAATTCAACAACTTTTTGGCTCCCAATCAGTCAGCTTTTCAAGGTTACGAGGATCAGATCTTCAACCAAAATCTTTATTTTACTTCGTGTCAATTAAACTTGTGATTCGACTCGATCTCACCGATAGTGGTGTGTAAGGGATGGGGATGTGAGCAACACATTATTTTGGTCATCCGTAAGCGCCTCGAGTGCTTGACCCAGAATCACTTTGTGATTCTGTGTCTGAACATCGTGGTTCGTTGTACGAACCTTATATATCAGTTGGCATACAAGTATAACCTTGTTTACTTTTAATCCACTGTTTCAAGGCTCACTGAACCTGATCTTACTGTCTCCACCTGACGACGGCAAACAGCCAGAAACCGGTAGTGGTGTGTAAGGGATGGGGATGTGAGCAACACATTACTTTGAAAAAGAACTACTTATTTCGAAAAAATGTATTTTAATATTGATATTTTAATATAGATTGTTAAAAACTAAAATAAATTTTATGGTACAAGCATGCAAATAGGAACTAAAAATCTAAAACTCTTGCCAAGTGGAAATGACTGTGCATCTTGATTTTTCACGTAGTCACTTCTTTCTGGGTTTTTGTCAATCGACCGTTATCGTATTTGTGGCAAACCAATCAACCATTGACTGCACAAATTCAACAAGGTTTTGGCTCTCATTTGCGAAATCGATTTACCAATCAGTCAGCTTTTCGAGGTTACGAGGATCAGATCTTCAACCAAAATCTTTATTTTACTTCGTGTCAATTAAACTTGTGATTCGACTCGATCTCACAATATCATCCTGAACAACAGTGTGTTGTGAGGTCATCTACAAGTGTACTTCCAAGCATCTAGGTATGCTGTGACGGATTCTCGCCTGGAACGTTGCGCACACTCATGAAAACTTACTCAATTCCAACCATGTAGCATGTATCGCAATCCTAGACTCTTGGTTAAAAAAGAATATACTATTGTTTGAGAAGATATGCAATCGTGCCAACAAACTTGTATGTCATTTCCAGGAACGATTACAAAAACGGAGTCTCTCCACCCTCTTCAAAAAAGCCTTTGGCGTGATGTGATACTTATGTACAAAACATTACACATCCCACAGCATACTTTAAAGCATTTAGAGGAATACCGTGATTCACAACATACATGCAAGCACTCGGTGGCGTTACATATTCACCATTCACCGATATTTTTATTCTGTACATGTCTGTTTCTTTTCGAATGCTCTTCCTGAAACTCTTCAAGATAGAAGATTTATGTTTTAAGAAGCAATTAACTTTACAATTACATCAAAGTCAAATTACATGTACAAATGTATGTATATACATAAGATAACACGACAGTTGGTTAATAGTCAGGGAAAAATAAGGGTTAGCTCTCATATAGTCGTCATGTTTTGATTTGAATATAGCTAAACTATTTGAGTTTACCAAATCGGTAGGTAGGAATTTCAAACACTCGCGATCAAAGATACAAGCAGTCGTTCCGTTTGGAGTGTGGTATTCCCAACATGCAACCATGATCACGGTATTTGCTAGATGTTCGAAGTTGGAATAAGTTATCTAGTGGGTGAGAAATATTTGTAAGAACTTTGTATTCAAAGATAAGTTTGCCTCGCACTCTTCTTTGTGAAAGCGTCCTCAGGTCGGGTCGTGTGAGATGCTCAACGTATAGAATATTTTCAGAACCATGGACAGGCTCGAAAGCTCTGTGATATAAGCGGTCCAGAAGTGAGATATCTTTCTGAAGTCATGGTGTTTAGGCTTGAGCATCACAGTCTACAACCGGGAGAATATAAGTAATCATCATGAGAAGGAAACAACTGGAGAAAATCGACACAATATCCGCCGTAGCATGTCTAGCAGCAAAGAGTCGCGTTTATACACAGCTTCGCATTATAAACCAATATTCAAACTATCACAAATACAGACACCTCGGACCTATTCTTTGACCGTGTTCTCTAAGATTTGGTCTTAAATAGGTCGGAAAAGCCAGGATCGCAATCAATCTGCATGATCTTAGACTTTTGCATATTCGAATCGAGTTTACCTTTTGAAGACCAGTCGTACAATACATTCAGGTCATTTTGTAGCGAAAATTAATCATCGGCATTGTTGATCCGCCTCCATTTTTTATATCATTAGCAAACAGAACGACTTTACTATCGCTTGGATTTGGTAAATCTTTCATGCAGATCACGAACAATAATGCTATGATACACTCATTTTAAAATCGGACATGTATTTGTTACATAACGATTTGACGACACCTGCGTATTAATTCATGGTAAGTATTCAAATGGAATACACGTAAAATTACATTATTAAGATTTTGCAGTATAATCAGTAAATTAACTATCGATCGAGAATCAATCAATATTGATCGTCAGTGCATACCGTGAGAATCATTCATTGTACAGACTTCATGTTATTCATTTATTCGTTCAATGCGCAAGTTGATAAGCGTTTTATTTTGTCTAGCCCACAAACAGACAAGCATCGCATCTCAGATATAACAATTTGGGACGGGTTTCGGATAAATTCCCACACATATCAAAACATGTCACTACCGTTGGAATTCATGCAAGAATTGTTCAATATTCAGCAGCAGTTCATACAAAAACCCGCATTACACATAATCAAAAGTTCAAGTTCAGAATAGTCCGGTGAAATTTCAGTGATAAACCTCAGAGAATTTTAGTCAGATCCCAATAATGAAGTTACATTCGATGCATTAAAATCGGAGATTCATAAAAAAACATGATTTTACATAGCATGCGTTGCAGTCTCTGGCAATTATGACATGCGAACAGAAGTTTTATCACAACGAGTAAGCGAAGAGCTTCAGCGCGTCTGGTCCACCTCATCGACTGACAAGAAGGCAAAGAAGTTCAAAAAGTAATATTTGCTCGCACGAACGTCAAAAGTTATGGAATGTTACTGGATCGTGTAGTAAATCCTGAAGTCCTACAAAAGAAGGTTCTTTAACAATCTCACCAGGAGAATCATTGAATCAACCGTATACGAATTAACACTCGAAATCACACTTACTGGCCTTACACGAACTCACGAATATAAAAAGATTTTCAGAGAATGTTACAGTTATTGCTTGACCACCAGTATGCCTCCCAAATATGAGCTACGATCATCACCAATACTAGAAAGCCCGTGGTTGCACATCCAAGATAATCTTGCAGGTTCATCCATCCTCAGGAAGCAACATTCAACGAGACATCATGGAAACCGCTGTTTATAAAACCAGAATCAGGCAAACGATCAGCCGTTTTTCGCGGTTGTTGCTGCTCATCAGGTATGCGTATCAGTGACCTGACTTTCGAATGCTAATCTGACTTTGTGCTAAACCCAATTATTTGCGAATTCGAGGATAAATCCTCATTTGCAAATTGAAAATTAGCTTCCATGTGGGAAATAAGCTAAGTAACACAAGCTGTGTAATGCAGCACCGATAACCGTTTGGGATATCTTTGCAACATTCCAATAACAGCAGGATGGTCAATTTTGGTTTGAAGCCAGATTTTTATTAATGAGTAGTATATGACGTTTGAGTAGCAGAACGGAAGCACACGACCAGTCTCGCGGTTGTTGTCGCTCATCAGGTATGCGTATCCGTGACCTGACATTCGAACAGTTCCAAACAGTTACCGGTGCTGCATTGCACCGCTTGTGGGACTTAGCATAGTCCCCACATGCAAGCTAAATTTCAATTTTCAAATGAGGATTTATCATCGAACTCGCAAATAATTGGGTTTAGCACAAAGTCAGATCGAAGTTCGAATGTCAGGCCATGGATACGCATACCTGATGAACGGCAATAACCGCGAAACCGGTCGTGTGCTTCCGTCCTGCTTTTCAAACGTCATATGCTACTTATTAATAAAATCTGACTTCAAAACAACAATCTACCATCCTACTGTTATTGGAATGTTGAAAAATATTCCAAACGGTTACCGATGCTGCATTGCACCGCTTGTGGGACTTAGCATACTCCCAACTTGGAAGCTAAATTTCAATTTGCAAATGAGGCTTCATTATCGAATTCGCAAACGATCAGCCGTTTCTGGTGAGCTCACGATACTCTAGCTATCATCCAATCGATCCATGTGTTCAACATTTTCAAAGGGGGGTTGCTGTATAAATCGCGAATGAACCATTTTTTCATTAACGATTATTGACTATGCTTTGGTAATTGTGAAGATTTTTTGTCACCATAAAATTCTTGGATCATCTTGCTTATCACGGATTACCAGGGAGAATAAGAAGAACAAAGCCTAATTCGAAAATGTTCGAAATTTCTACTTGAGATTGAATTTAAAAAACTCAACGAATTCTTTACAAATTATACGTAAAAATTCGCAGAAAATTTGAACATAATATAAAATACTTAACTCAAAGATTCATCTTTTGAGTCATCTATTTTGCCTCCGGTCAAACCATTCTACACGCGCTCATACCATGGTATTGGATATTCCACATTCTCGCCGGAACTGCCGTCGGTTCTTCTATGCGGTACGCGTTTGTTTTTTTATGAATTCTTTAAAGTCAGGCATTGTACAATCATCTAGTGAAATGATTTTTAGCATAAAATGGATATATTTGTACCCAGAAACTCCACCTAACAACCCGCTGATATAACTTCATTAAGCAACTTCACATGACATTTATCATAACGAATATTTTTCCATCATAATGTGACAATACAAAATATTTTTTCCGACTACAAATCTGTCGAAATTCTTAGGGCTCCATTTTTTACATAT
Organism: Atriophallophorus winterbourni; assembly: GCA_013407085.1. Taxonomy (NCBI): domain Eukaryota; kingdom Metazoa; phylum Platyhelminthes; class Trematoda; order Plagiorchiida; family Microphallidae; genus Atriophallophorus; species Atriophallophorus winterbourni. The sequence continues at coordinate 50,321 of JACCGJ010022096.1, forward strand.
ATTTTTGTCCTTATACGATTAACCTATGGTGTTGTACAGCTACCTATTGGATAACCAGAACCAATATTCATTATTTGTCTAGATGAGATATTCTGCGATAAATTCTTTCGAGTAGTACAATGTCCGTTTCCAACCACAGCGCTTAGGCTTCATAGTATAAACAGTATTCCAGTACCGTAGCTAATAAAACCAGGTAAAATGCATCCAAAAACCACACTGCTTAAAGCAATTGTTAACAACTCAACAGCTTTGTGATTTTGTTCGAATTGATTAACTAAACGACACTGAAGTGTATGGTTTAGGCATCGCTTTTACGAAGGTTTTTAAGTTGTATCGAAACATCGGGTCATTTAACATCACGTGAGTAAAACAAAAATCTTTTCTGAAAACAATGAAAAATCCAAAATCCAAAAGCATCAAATAGGTAGTTAGTAATGTCAAAGACAATGTACGAGTCTGTCGTGGCGTATGACATTTTCAAAGAATTAATGTGAAAAATGGCATGACTAGATTGCATTGTTTGAATTTTAACTTTGTAAGTATTTGTGCGGAGCAAATGGTCTCAATAGATTTGTCAGATCTAGATTGCTGGTTTTATGGTTAAACTTGAAATTATTTGTCGAATCGGTAAATGTGGCATTTTAAAATACTTTAAAAGGGAAAACATGGATCCATTCAAAAGTAAGTGTTTCATTTAAATTACCTATTGGAATTATATTGGCATTATTCGAATACCTACGTAATTTTATCGCAATTTACGGGCAACGAATTGTCGAAGGAATTTGGGAAGTCAGGGGTTCTCTGTGATCCACATGGCTATAGTGGTTAGTGTTCGCCTCCCAAGAGTTTGGCACTTCTGTGCAGATTTGACAAACTATTTTCTTTTTTATTCAAATATAACTTTATTTTATTGTTTTATCGGCAGATGGCGCCCGTTCGGGTCGGTGGCCATTTATTTACTTCGTAGCCGTACGAGTGATACGAGGTATCTCACTAAAAAATGCTAGATTCACCCATTTAGGGTGATATGTTTTAAACATTTTCCGGAATATCCTACTCCGGTGGGATTCGAAGCCGAAACTATTGCCATTGCTCCCAGCGTCGAAACGTTCATTAGAAATTTGGATAATTATTTGTTACATAACGATTTAACAGTACCTGCGTATTGGCTCATGGTAAGTATTCAACTGGACTATACTTGACATTACATGTTTGTTTTATACATTTTTCTTGAACGAATATTTACTATGATATGATAATTGTGAAGCTATGTGCTTTTTGTGACCATAAATTCTTTAATCTTGAATCTATTCAAAATGCGTGATTGAACTATGTTTGGGACTGATCGTGTATTCATAATGGAAAAACATTTTTGTGCAATCGGTTAGAGCAGTTTCTCGTAACGTTTCACTTCTGACACAAATGCTTCGTCAGACCAAGGGTAATAGGAAAAGTTACAAATACTCATAATGGTGTATCGATACCTCTGAAAAATACACTGTTCAATAAATGTAGAATGAAGTTCCATTACTTTGAACATTTTGTAGACAATCTTGTGAAACGTACCAACTCACCACGAAATTTCGAATTCAAAAAGAAATATAACAGTGGATTAATCAAAGTGTTTAAAAAATACAAATAAAGAAAAAATCTGCGGACATGATTTTCCCAGGCCGTTTCGATTTGGGTCGCATTGTTTAAATCATTAAAACCGTCAAACGTAGTTCTATCGTTCAAATTTTTTATAATTGTTGCATTGTTTGACCCATTCTGATAGCTCTGCGTTTGAGTCTCAAGTTCATGTAAATTAATTCTACTACCTGGCGTTTCCCAATGCAAGACCATGATGTAGTGATTAGTTATTAGCAAACTTGGCAAGTATGACACCAAGAAGCTTATGGTAATAAGGATAAACATGATAGCTGTTCGCAGCTGTCTATCTATCACTCGTTTATTGCTGTTGTATCGTCGAGGTTGAATATTGAAAATGCTTATTCTGTTCAATCGCTTCTCGTATTGAATATCATAATTATTTTGCGTTTGTGAAGGCATTGTATATCTCCTTCTGGACGATCCTTGACATTGATTGTAGTTTCTGCATTTCATAGTTGCGTTAGTGATCTCGTATTGTGAGCACCTTCCGTGAAGTGTTAAATTGGAATTTAATGAATCAGAAGCCGATTTATTTGCGATTCGTTTAGATCCCATACGACCATATAAAGATGCAAATGAATCTTCTGGCAGTGATTTATATGGCCGCAAGAAAGAAACTTTCGACTTAGTTGAGTGATCTTGAGTGCTTGATGTAGCTTTGCAAATCGTGAGTTGAGAACCCTTGCTCTTTTGACGCGTCCGTCCAAAGCGATGACACCAAACAAATAGAAATATGTAAGCGTATATGAAAGAAATCACAATGAACACACTTGTGAAGAGTATAAAAACAGACAATTGATAATTTTGGTAAAACTCATTGGTGAAAAATCGGTCATCTGTGGAACAAGTTCCCACACTGAGCAACGTTTCTAATATTGTTCTATTCGATGCAACGGAAAGAATTTCGAAATATTCGTCAGCATCTTTTGATATCGTATTATTTATCCCTGCAAAACGTTGTGATTCAAGGACTCCCGCATGTGGTTCATTCAGTAACGGATCTACGATGCTCAATTGAATTTGTGTGACAACTCCATGGTGAAAACCAAACGGGAGAGCCCATAAAAATCCGATTAAGTAACAACAAAATATTGCCAATTTTAGATAATGCGTTGGAATTGGTTTACTCGGAACGAAGCAAACAGTGAACCAGCGATCGAATGCAATCAATAGTAGCAACAGAACACAAACTGTGAGCATGAACGCTTTCAAACAAACATGAAGACGACAAACCAAATCCCAGGTGTTAATTTCCCATAGTAACAGCACCACGGTTAATGGAATATCCAAGAAACAAATTATAAAATCATTTAACGCTAATAGTAAAATAAGAATATCCGAATTGTTTCTGGCAAGAATTGTTGTTCGAACGCTGCTTCGTCGAGGGATGGAAGGTCCAAGACTCACCGCGCCAATAGTTAGCTTTGAAACAGTTGTTATTAAATTTCTTTGCTGATGCACATATGAATTTGTGATTGCGTTGCCATTTGCACTCCTTCTTTTCGGTCCGCTGCAGTATGAGCAAAATTGTGCGAGACACAGGAATCGTTTCGATTTTCGAGAAGGTCCAACAATCGCAAGGACGGATAGATTCGCGCAGCATCCCAAAACGCTCAAACCAACCAAAAGTGTGGTGATAATCAACAATGTAGTGTGATATTGTTTTTGGACCAAAATTCGGACTTGTTCTTCTTTAGCCACAAGATGAGCCACGCTAATGTTTCCTGGCATCACACTAGTTTAGCGCTGACGAACTATTTTGCAGCTCACGATGAATCCAATCATAATTTGATTCATGTGATTGGATGATATTGGAAACATGACATGAATTTTGATTGGTTGTTTGAATAAGTTGCCGACGTATCGGATAGCAAATTTTCCAGACGGTTCAAACATTGCAGTTACATGATGTTATTGGTACGTCTCACGCAAAAATGTTGCTACACGTACAAAGTGAACTTGAAGTTTACGTTTATAGTTACCCCCATATGCTCACACTTTTCATTTATGTCTTTGATTGATTGATTGGAATATTAGAATGAATGTGCTTTTCAACGTTCTTCCTAGGGTAAACTTAACTAATTATTCATTGTTTAGATATCAACACAGGTTTGCGGTTTGTCTATCAGAATGAAGCGAGCCCTGAGGTAATTGAAATGGCAACAGAATGGTGAAAGTAAACTTTGAAGCCAGATTAACACAATAAAACTTTAATGAGGAGTTTATAGTAAAATGTATTAAAATGATCGAAGTTCGATAAAATCCAAGTTTGATTTGAGCACACTGCTTGCCATTCTCGCGATCGGTTTTAAATCATTACTCCTATAAACAACTATTGAATTTTTTTAAGGTTGATTCAAAATCTGTCAATTAAAGCCAATCTAACTGATGTGACTGTATCTTTAAGGAATATGAGACTTCTATGGTTAAGTTTCCATCTAACCTTAATTTAAGTTCAAGCAAGCTAACCGCATTCTAGGTATGTTTCCGCTTATTTTTGGACGTTTATCTCTTGAAACATTACTCTGTTTCATAAATACGTATAATAACCCAGTGTTTGATTATTCAGTGCAAGCTTGGGCACCATGCTTACAAAATGCAATCAAGATGCTCAAGAGGATTTATTACAGAACCACTTAAATGGTTAGCTGTCTTCGCAACTTCCCATATGAGGATCGAATCGTGTATCTTTATTTTGATACACTGGCTCGGAGACGTGTTCTATTGGATCTAATCCTCAATGATAAAATAACGCAATCCAAGATGCATCCTCTGAGGCATCTAATTCGCCTCCTCCTTCGCATCCATTGCATTGGATATGCCACATTCTCACCGGAACTGCCGTCGGTTCTTCGAATCGGTGCGCGTTTGTTTCTTATGGAATTCCTTACCGTCAGACGTTGTACAATGAGCTAGTGAAAGAATTTTCAGGAACAAATTGCATATAATTGTGCTTAGTAATTCCACCCTACTACCGGATTATGTATCTTCATAAAGTAACTTTACACGATATTTATCATGACGAATATTTTTCAATCATACTGAGACAAAACAAGATATTTTTCTAATTACAAAACTGACGGTATTCCTAGCGCCTCAATATATATATATATATATAAAGAAAAGAATATTCGTTTTTATGTGGTGAGCTGCGTCTCATAGCATTAGTTTGCTATTTTGTAGTTTAAATTTACAACTGCACAATGTTCATGTCGATCCAAAAGGAAGACAAACACCGGTTTCTGTGTTTGGTACTCGTCTGAGTAGAACTACTCAAAATCGGTGGCAACATCGCCGTTGTAATATAGCTGGATGTTGACAGTTTTAGAACCGAATGGCTATGGGTTAAACAAAATGCTGATGCTCGATGAATTGCAACGTTTGGATCATGTTTCGAGAGTGTCTTCGCACCGTGTCCAGGGTGCTGATTTTGCGAGAAACAATTAGATGGCTAATCGGTGAGATGGTGCACTGGAACAAAGACGTCTGCCACCCAACTACGATCGGCTGGAAAAATTCGTTTACCCGAGTGGTAGCAGTGAAGTGTGCCAAAACCTTTTGCAACATCAGTTGAAACAAGTGAACAATACAAAAACGCATGCAGTAAAACTATGAAAAAGCTAGTTATTATATGTATATTTTACTTGACTGTATATCCGAATTCGCCTAGTGCTTTTTGACAAAAGACCAACGCTCTGTGATAAGAGAACCATTTAAACAAGTTCTAGTCTGTCTATCATGGCGTAGCAGATGTAAACTGTGCGTTACAATCGGGAGGTCCATGTTAAAAGAAACTGCCAAGGTCGCACAATTTGCGTGGGCTTAATTCAGTGTACAGGAACTCAGTCAAAGGACATTAGCTGTCAAAGTATGCTGACTTGACTACACAAAAGCTGTAGGCCGTGTGCAACTCGCTGAACTACTAAAAACATATTCTTTACCATACAATATCGCCAAGTGGATATACGGATACTTTAGGGATCGATTTCAACACGTCAAAGTCAATGGAAAACGTTCTTCCTTGCCTCTAACCGTGCAAGGAGTTCTTCAAAGTGCGAATCTCTACACATTCTTTTTTCAACAAACTTATCTGCTCTTCCCAAGCCGGCCTCATATATTAGCCTGGAATACGCTGATGAGTTGGTCATAGATACGCTGTAACTAGAAACAGTTCTTCAGATACTCTCTCAACTGCATTATATGAAAATACTATCGGGTATGAGGAGAGATGCGTTTTTAAATCCGTGTTCATTAATTTGCGTGGCAACAAGCGTGACGCATTGTGTAACAATCTTGAGCGATCTAGAATCGAATCAACATACCTTAGTAGAGCGACGCCCATCTTGATTCGATACTTAATGAAATACGCAGGCTGTCACCTTACGCGTTGTCTTCGCTGCTTTGACGTTGTATAAATTAATCTTTCACTTCACTCTTTCTTGTATTCTACCTCATCTTTTATACTGCTCTCCACCATTTTCGTGTACTCTTACTGACACTTAATTGTCAGACATTTAAACCCCAGACATTTAATCACCATGTCACTTCATCCCCGTCAATTAATCTTCACTCACTTAATCACAAGTTTGATAACTTCTGAAGAATGCAGAATACGTTCAAATGAATTTATTTAGCAGGAGATATGCAATTGATTTTAAAAACGTCAATCTTTCCGTAGTTGAGTATCGCTGAATTGCTTGAGATGTCCTGGCGCATATCTCAGCATACTTCTTCTTCTGTTTGATATGAAACCCAACACTTGCTTGAAGAACAGAGGCCGTATGCTGTCGGCATCTAATCACGAGGCGTCAATCATCGTCTGCTTCATAATCTGCTTTCATCCCTAGTTCACATATTTTTCGTTGCATGGCTGGGCATAGATGAAAATAACAGCCAATCATTCGTGCGGATGGGATGTTTGAGCGAAATGCAATCATAGCTGCGCTTTCAAAGTCAGTTAAAATGACATCTGGTGCTGCATTCGGCGCCATATCTCACAACACACTAAGCGACTTATTATACGTAATTGCTGTTTTGTTTTTTAAAAGGCAGTAAATTACTGGTGGTGTGACGACTTCAGCATATTGAAAATGTATAGTGTATAGCTGGTAGAAAACCGAAGGTACAACCTTGAACGTCCTATCAGCAAACCACGTCTTGCTAAGAGACAGTGCACCAACCAGGCTTCAATCACCGAAGATAAAAATCTAGCACCGTCACTATGGTCTTCATAATCATACAGCATATATTTGGAACATCAAACATGGGGTCACTTGGGATGGACGGGAGAGTTCATGTTGTATCTTTCCTTCTTATACTGTTTTGATGCCTGTTGTGTCCGCGAGATAGCCTTTTTTTGAGGTAATGCCATTAGAGTGCCTAATGACAGACCAGATGTGACCGAAATCCGTGAGGCAGAGGGGGTTGCATTCTTCAGAGGTTATCAAACTGGGGATTAAGTGACTGGGAATGAAGTGACTTGGTGATTAAATGTCGGTGATTAAGTGTCTGGCGATTAAGTGACGGGTCACCTTTAATAACACTTATTAAAATCGTCTCTCGCGCAAGTTCAATCGGCGCCTAAGAAAGGATCTTGGAAATTATAACGAAGCAAAACTTTTCGTTTTGTGATCGAGTTAATAACAATATTCTTGTCGATAATCAAAACCTTTTTTCTAAAACGCGATCAAAATAGATTATATTGTCATCTCGAACTTGCATTTCCGTTGCTTCAAAAAATCTCTGTTAAGGCGATATCGTCATTGAGATAATATTCACTTCGTCAATGTTTCGTAATTGTGTACCATGTTGTTATTTTTGTATTAAACATTAACGTAAAGCTGTAATATGGAATATTGTCGAACAAAGCTTTAACATTATTTCTTTGTCCATTTGAGGAATGTGCTCAATCCGAACTCCCCACAGATACCAGCAACCGTTGGGAACCTAACTGCGGCAGCCTAGCATTCTGTTTAGTGGATGAAATCAATCATGTTGCGGAGATGCAAAGCGCTTGAGCGCTAATCACGAACACAATGCAAAAGCAGTAAGCGCAGAAAATACCAACAACGACAATTGCGAACCTATAATAATTTGAGTTTTGAAAAGATTGCATTCGAACGGTTCGACTGACATCCTCGGATGAATGAGATGAGATTTATTCATAGTTGATATGCGGGTTAAAAGCTAAGATTTACAAGACCGACAAAAATGAACTTCGGGTGAGAAGGTAAAAAAATTTCAAAAAAAATATTGTTAACGATTATTGTCAATCGTGAAAACATACTTGTCCATATGAGCATTTAGTGGGTTTTTTAAGCGTCAATGGTTTCAGATTGTACCACGTGAGTAGGTAAACTGTTCCACAATTTCATATTGCGAACGGAAATTGCGTATTTGCGGCAGTTCAACCTGCTATGGTGTTGGTAAAGTTTAGATTGATGACCACGCAGATGTGTGTTGTGGGAAAGCTGTAACAGATGGCTGAAGCGATTCTTTATTTGATGGAGAATTTCAGCTCCAATCGAACGATATGCGTTTCGTCAAGGTCGGTCAAACAAACCCGGTGTGGTCAGGGTTTGAGTTGTACCAGTTGGCACAACATAGATTGACAACTCAGATCGAAGTGACAACCGGGACAAACACGGTTCCGGGCAGTGTTTTGGTTGTTTGATTTGCCTATATAAGATAGGCGTGTTTTGTTCTTTGCTTTGCGCGTAATAACCGCGTTTGACCAATCCGGCTTTGTCTTGTGTTGTGGGATTCGTGGGTGTACGCCATTAGCGTTGAAATGGTTAAACTCAGGGAAGAATAGACACGCAATCTTCAAGTGATTTTGAATCGCGAGGGGTAACGTGGTTATCGTTTGATCTACGAAACGGAAGTGATGCGATAATTGACCAGATGTTCGTTAGCTGCCACTGGTTGACCTGAAATGACCTGACACAATCAGTTCCGGCTTCTCTCCCCACCCGCTACAATATCACACACTAGAGGTGGGCACCCAATCCTTGCGGAGGAGCAGACTGATAAAAAACTGAAAGAATTGTAATTTTGTAGGTTTATTACCAGCCCCAGTCGAGACACAGTGAAATACTGATGCTAAATACAGCCTAATGTTAAACAAAGTTATACTTGAATCACGAAGTGATTCTTGGTTTGAATATCGTGGTTCGTTGTACGAACAGTGGCATTCAAGTATAACTTTGTTTACCACTTATTCACTATTTCAAGGCTCACTGGACCTAATCTTACTGTCTCCACCTGATGACGGCAAACAGCCAGAAACCGGTAGTGGTGAGTAAGTGCGTGTGATGTGAGCAACACATTGCTTTGTCAGCGTTTGGTCAGGCACGGATGTGCAATTGTGGAGTACTTCTGTGCTGTGCGGCTAACACCGTTATAAATTGATTGGCCAGAGGTAGTGAGCTGCATGCTGAAACAGGTAGGAGTCTCACTACCATTTCCTGTTCTTTTTTCCTCCTCATATCTGTCTAGGCCTGGGCAACCCGACAGTATCTTAGCCCACGTGCAGTCTATGACCGTGCGGCACTTTGCATGTTTCAGGCTTGTGCGTTCATACATACATACATACATACATACATACATACATACATACATTGGTCAGCCTAATGTTTGTTTTAGTACATTGGTCAGAGGAAGCTTTCTTGTCAGAAGCGACAAGCAACCAAGCGAATTCCATACTGGATGGATTTCAAACCTCTTGCTAACAAACGACAAACAATTCGGTTAGAACTGATTACTCAAAACATGGGTGACTCAAATAATTATAAGTATAGGAAACTTTGTATTTTCATTCAATTTTACACATCTTTCAAAAGATCGAGCTGTCCGAAACGTCGGGAAACGATAATCGGGCAAAGTTCAAAAAACGCGGCATCATCGGACCGTTCGCCCTTTTCGTTCATCTGCTAAATTGCAGGATTTTATTCACGGATGGATCAACTTACCTTACGGATTTTCGTACAGCGTTTCGCGATTGTGCGCAAGGCAAAATGGACATCAGGATGGAACGGTGGTTCGAGAACAATTAGCAGCGCAAGAATCCACGTGTTCTGGGAATAAAACGACGTGAAACACTAGTCAAAATGCTAACATAATTAGAGACTAGAAGCTCAATCTTTGACCAACAACCTATAAGGCTGGCATCGCTATCACACAATGGCTTATGAGTTTAGACATTGTAAAGTTACTTAGGCACGGATGAGCAATCATGCAGCACTTCTGTGCTGTACAGCTAACGCCTTGCTAAATTGAGTTGCCACCGGTAGTGAGCTGCATGCGAGTACACGCTGGAGTCTCACTGCTATTGTTATTTTCCTTCCCCTTAACTGTCTAAGCCTGGGCAACCTGATAGTATCTTAGCCCACGTGCAGTCTCTGACTATGCGGCACTTTGCTGGATCAGGCTTGTGATTTCATATATACATACATACATAGGCAAACGGGTAATAACTGTGCCAAGCTCTTTCATTCCGGTCACTAGCAGAGGTCAGGTACAAACTATTTGGCTGTGCAGTAGCTTGAATTATTTCCTGGTCGCGATTTTATGCTTACATGCGCGAAACGGGTGGTGAGCGCATTAAAGTAATGCGTTAAACTGCCCGGTTATGAATTATCGTAACTTCGAAACACTTGTCGAAGGTAAATAACTTGTGCACTGGCAGATTATATGAGAATTCAACTTCCGGTTCTATTAAAGCATATAGATTAAAACAGGAAATACTAGCAAAAGAAGAAAGTTTTACTCGAAGATATCCGAAAACTAAGCTGTAGACTAATGAATAATAAATAAGTAGAAAGAATTTATAAAAATAAATTAAACAAATACATTGGATAAATTTGGGCTCGATTGCTTGATAAAAGCTCGTTTTCATACGGATATCTGGTGGCAAACAGGATAGATCACATTTGATAAAACGCCGCAACATGATGTGTTTCGACCGAGTCATTTACAATGTCTACCACTGTAATAGTTCATAGTGCAGCTGATGAGAACTATTTGAGAATAAAATTGATTATTCGATCCCATGAATAAAAGGCTTGTTTCAAGACTGTTTACAAAATGTTTGAATAAGCAATAGAAACTGCGCGGATAATGAGCATGTACTGTTTGAAAAATGTATCCAACTGTATGAAACTGAAACAATGTCAACGTTGATTTTTCCCGGCTACCTACCTCACTTTTGAACAGGATTATTCTAAGTAATTATAGGCTGACAAAGTGTAAATGTGAGCGAAAACGTATTCCAACCAAATCAGATGGACATTCTCATTTAAGAATTATTTCCGCGAGTTAGCCGGGGGAGGCAGTTGGGATAACCTCCCACTGTCTATATCCGTCTAGGCCTGGGCAACCTGACAGTATCTTAGCCCATGTGCAGTCTTTGACTGAACGGCACTTTGCCTGGATCAGGCTTGTGCTTTCATACCATAAAATGCTACCATATGGTGCACGTCTCAAATAGCCTCTGACAACCAAAACCAGCGTCTGGTCTGCATGAGTGGCTCCCCGAGCCTGGCAGAACTGCTTCTACCAACAAAAGGGGAGAGTGCGAGTGACTGGCGCCTGAAAACCAGTTTGCTTCGGGCAGATGGAGCTCGTTAGCCTAGGATGGCATTTCATCTAAGGGAAGGGAAACCCTGATTTTAAACCTCCGCGGCCTTGCGGGATACCCGATCGCGGGAAAGGCTTCGGGATAAATCCCTGAGGAAAATCTGGAGCAGAGTCTCGTAGACGGTTAGTTGGTGCACACCACCTCTTTCTGGGAACTCCCCGCTGCCTTGCAGGTCGCACTTGGTTGTGCAAAGGCTAGAGAAGCTGACTCGAACAAACGCCGAGTGGTGCTGAGGACGCCGCTTTGTACCCGAATTCACAAGACTCTTCATTGAAGCCTACTCATCCTCCAGGAGGAAATAGTCGCACAAAAGTAAAACAAAGTTAGCACCGAATTGTTCACTTGTGTTAACGCTGTGAATATATTCCCCAAACTAAACAATCACCCAACCTACATGTGCCAAACTCGCAGAAACAGAGAAACGGTTTATCTAGGGTGTAAACCGGAGACGTTAAATCGAGGTTGTTCAAGCTTTGATAGTAACACATGATACACATCCAGGGTTTTAAAACCGAATCGAAAACACATTGAATTAATTGTCTATTGCGCTTAGATGCGGTTCATATTTTCGATGAATTTAACTACTCGAATTCAAAGGTTGAAATTAAATAGAATCGGATTAACAGGCAGTAGCTTGATCTTCGATAGTAACAGTTACCGTTCGACGCGAGGAAACCAGGTCTTCATGAGTGTGAAACACCATTTCTTGTAAAATATAAAAGTAATGTTGGTACATTTATGCAGCGCAAGGTTGGCACAGATTGCGAAAAGATTAGAAACCTGAGGGGATGTTTGTAAATTCTTGAAAGTCAAACATACGTACCAAACCAGGATTCCAGTGACTAGTCTTGCAAGCTAACCGTAGCGCATCAAGTATTGCGATAATTTCGGCTCGGCTCCGATTGGCTATCCAACAAAGTGATGGGGGCTGGTCAAATATCTTCCTCGTGGCCAACAGTTCTTCGCACATGGGCTACGAGAAGAGATCCAATGAAACAATGTGTTAACTAATACGTTCAAAATGGGGTTGGTTACAATCCGCCAGTGAAAACAGGAACTATTCGAAACTTGAATACAAAAACGAGTTCAAAATAAACCGTGTTGCATACCTCTTTTTCCTCACTTCGCAGAACCGATTTTAACGACCGATATTCCTAAAATTACGAGGATTGTTTGATGCTTACTTCGACAGTCTGATCGAAATTATGCAAAACGGATTCTTCCAACGAATTTGTTGCAGGGAGAGGGGGCGCTGACGATTCAGTGAAGCAGGCATTTTGATTGGTTGATAGCTGAGGAGCGGAAATCACGTCAGGGAAGGTTGACGCCTCGTACCTAGGATGCGGTATAAGTACGGTCAAAAACTCTACCGAACTAGCTTAATGTACTCTTCTGGGCAGAAAAGGGCACGTTCGGCATCCGGTGGATTGAAATCGTTAGCCTCGGCGATTGGAAAAGCTCGTTGGAGTAATTCAGAATCAGAATGCTCCGATGTTGACATGACACTGAAAATATGTCAACGGTGTTGAATGGTACAGAATAACAAAAGTACGAAATCAAGTAGCTTAGTGTAGTGTATTTGAAATAATTTTACAGATACAAAATACAAGCATAGCAAACGGTATAAACTTTCCGAAATGTTGGTTTCCGCGCACAGTTTATCCCAGCCCCGTTGAACAGCACCTTAAGCAATCTTCTAAGTAATGTATGCATGTCACAGTCTATTCCCCAGAGTTTGGGGTAATCGACAGCCATACAGTTATGCAATAAATGATGGGAGTGAGGATTCAGCGTGTTTTTGCATGCAACACCTTATCGGTAGCAAATGAAATTGATATGGTGCAACTTCTGCAGGATAAATGCATGTATGTACATAAAACACAAACCTGATCGCGGCATAGTGCCGGATGTGCACGGATGTGCAATCGTACAGTACTTCTGTGCTGTACGGCTAACATCGTGCTAAATTGATTGGTCATTGGTGGTGAGCTGCATGCTGAAGCACGCTGGAGTCTCACTACCATTTCTATTTTCTTTCTCATATCTGTCTAAGTCTGGGCATGTTTACGTTTCTTGATATGGAGCTAATAATGCACCAGAATATGCTTCCCACAATATGCCCACTCGATACTTGGAGAGAGAAGACCAAAGCTTCAGAGAAGTTCGTATGGGAGCTCACTTCCAATAATAACAAACATGGTTTACTCATCCATATATATAGGCTGAGAATGTAAAAGGGAATGACCTTGGAAAATAGCACATTAAAACCGTGTCAAGGACTCGATGGACCAATGAGAATAAAGGGCGAATATGATCAAATTATAAACGTTATGATCAAATTATAATCATGTTTTTTCGCGCCAAATAATTCAAATCTATGTTGACATAGTGTCAATATAGAGTCGTAATATCTTCAAAGGTATTGAGTTTTTAGGGAAAATAAACGTCTTTTCCCATTACCTCCCTTTTTAAAAGTGACTCAGTACCGACAGAGCTTGGGGTTCACTTGAAGTGGTACGACAGTCTTGCGTCTTCGGTTAGTCCATCTTCGGGGTTCTAGTGCGCGATCGGGAGCGATAATGTCAGGTGGTATTTCAACCGGAGGAGATGGGAGCTGGAAGGTATCCAATAGAAGATCCAACGGAAGATTCACTGGTTCCGCAGGTTCTAACTCCGACTGTCCTTCTCTTGGTCTCAATTGATTGAGATGGCGTATCCAAACGTCGTTTTCAACTTGGATGTCGAACATAACGCTACCTCTCCGACATACAACTTTGCCCTCGATCCATGGGTTTCTTCGTTGTCGATAATCACGAGCATAGACGCTGGATCCCACTTTGAAGCTCCTTTGACTGAGATGCTGATGAACCTGAGGTTGCGGTGGCTTCGGGACCATTGCGTTATTGACTGTACGAAGTTTTCTACCCATTAGTGCCTCTGCTGGCGTTTGACTATTCATCAGGGATTCGTGTGGGGTCGTCCGGTAGACTAACAGGAATCGTTGCAAGTTGTCGACGGTAGTCCCCTCCCCTCGAGACTTGAGCATTGCTCTTTTGAATGTGTCGACAAACCTCTCCGCTTGTCCGTTCGATTGGGGATGGTAGATCGGAGTCCGGATATGCTCAATTGCATTCTTCTTGCAGAATTCGGCAAAATGAGCTGATGTGAATTGGATCCATTATCTGAGACAATGGTGTCGGGAACTCCGTGTTGGCTGAATATCGAAGTGAGTGCTCCGATTGTGGTCGAACTTGTGGCAGGAGAGAGCGGGACGATTTCTGGCCATTTCGAATAAGCGTCTACCAAGACTAAGTAGGTGGTTCCGTTGAGTGGGCCGGCGAAGTCAATGTGGATACGCGACCATGCTTTGTCAGGTCGAGGCCACGGAACCGGTGTTGCGTGAGCAGGAAGTTTTGCCGCTTGTTGACAATTGGTACAGCGCCTGACAAACTCGGTGATGTCAGCGTCCATTCCTGGCCAGTAGGCGAAACTTCGAGCGATTGCTTTCATCCGATTGAGCCCCGGATGTCCAGCATGAAATTGACGTATAACCCGTTGACGCAAAGCAGCGGGAATAACGACTCGAGCACCAAACATGAGACAGTCATCCACGATTGATAAGGATTCCCGTCTTTGGAACAGTTGATTGTCATCAATTGTGGTGCTAGCCTAGGCCATCCAGATTGAACATACCTGATAGCTTCTGAGAGAACCTCGTCGTCGTTCAGGGTCCTCTTGATATCTGCGACCGTCACGGGAAGGTTTCGGACTGCTGTGGTTAACTGATCACGTACATACCGCTCAGTAGATATAGCTGCAATCACCACGTCCCCGTCACTGCCTGTTTCGTTTGAGAGTAGACGGGATAGGGCGTCTGCTTGACCAAAATCTTCTGTTCTGCGGTATTGAATCTTGAAATCGTAACCAAGAAGAGTGAGGGCCCAACGTTGCAGACGATTGGCTGAATGAGCAGGGATCCCTTTCTTCGATCCAAATACCGAAATGAGCGGTTTGTGGTCCGTCAGCAGGGTGAAACTTCGACCGTAGATCAACTTGTGAAACCGTTTGACTGCGAACACGAGGGCCAACGCTTCCTTTTCTATCTGGCCGTACTTCTTCTCTGCTGGTGTCAGTGTTCGTGATGCATGCATGATAGCTTTCTCCGTTCCGTCAGGAAACTTGTGAGAGATGACCGCACCAACGCCATGGCTAGAAGCATCAGCGGCTACAACGATTGGTAATACCGGATCGTAATGCGTCAGCAGCAGCTCGGAACTCAGCATTGTTTTCACTGTGACGAAAGCATCTTCGCAATCGGGTGACCAGTTCCATGCCATGTCTTTCTGGAGAAGGCTGTTGAGCGGTGCACGAACATTGTGTAGTGATGGCAAGAAAGCGCTGTAGTAACTTACCAGTCCAAGAAATGAACGAAGCGTAGAGACATCTGTGGGTGCCGGCATTCGTTGAATAGCTTGGATATTCGCTGGATCAGGATGACGACCGGAAGCATCGAAGATGAAACCAAGGTATTTGATGGAATCCAGGTAAAACTGGCATTTCTCTGTACGAAGCCGGAGACCACTGTCTTGTATCCTTTGTAAAACATCTTCCGTACGAGACTGTAGCTCACCTGTGTTTCTGCCAACGATTAGAATGTCGTCCATGTAGACCGCAACGCCTGGAATACCTGCCAAAATCGTGTCGATCGCTTGTTGGAAGATCGCGGGTGCGGTCTTCACGCCAAATGGGAGTCTGTTGAATTGATACAGTCCACGATGGGTATTGATCGTTAAAAACTCACGTGATTCAGGTGCGACTTCCACTTGAAAATAAGCTTCTGCCAGGTCGAGTTTCGCAAAGCAGGTGCCGCCATTAAGTATGGTGAAGAGATCATCTGGTAACGGGAGTGGGTAGTGGTGAGTCTCAAGTGCATCATTGAGACCAGTCGAGAAATCTGCGCAAAGGCGAATCGAGCCATTGGTTTTCTTCACCACGACGATGGGTGCTGCCCAAGATGAGTACGTTACCGGAGAGATGATTCCAAGTTCATGTAGACGCTGTAGTTCCATCTCGACTTGGGGAAGTGAGGCATATGGTACAGGTCGTTTGGGGCGAAATACTGGCTTGGCTCCTGGACGAAGTTGAAGGACTGCTTGTGTATGCTTGCACTTACCAAGATCCTCTTTGAACAGATCGGAAAACCGGTTGACGATTTGATCGATTCTGTTTGAGGGTGCACTGCTGCACTGGATTTGGTTGCACAGAGCATTGATTGGCTGATCTGCCAGTTGGAGATCTTCGATCCAATCGAGTCCGAGAAGATTCAAGTTCGCTTTGGCGATGTAGCAGGTACATGGTGCTGTTTTCTCTCGGAAAGACACACAACACTTCAGTTGCCCGATTAATTTGAGTGATCCACCACAGGCACTGGTTGCAGGCGGACATGTTGAATAGATACGTGGGCTGCCAAGATTTTTCCAAATTGCTTCGGAGATGATTGTGATGTCCGATGCTGTATCCAGTTGAAGCTGAACGGGTATACCGTTGATCTGGATAGAGATGAACCGCCGTCTCGGAGATGAACTTACTTGGAATGTTGTTGTGACGCTGAGCGCGTGTCCGCTTGGTGAATGCTTCCAAGGAGTCCTGGGCTTCGATGCAAACCTCTGCTGGTTTTGCTGCGGCTTTGAAAATGGCCTCGAAATCTTTGGTTTCGACGAAACTTGTTGTTTCGTTCTGGATCTGCAGAATCCTTCTTTGTGGCCTGTGGCGTTGCACTGACTGCAACGGTGCTGTTTAAAGGGACAATATCGGACATAGTGCCAGGCTCCGCAATGCCAACATGGAGACGGTGGCTTCTTTGGGCTGGAAACTTGTGGCGAATGCCAATTGCTTTGCTGAACGGCATGGACGGTGTCGGTGCCATGATTCCCATGTTGAATCATTGCCGAATCTTCTTGGAGACGGACCAGTCGTAGATATTCATCACCAATGGCTTGGAGAGTGAATGAGGGTTCTTGCTCAAGTTTGTTGAGCAGTCGCGTTCGAATATCAGCGAAACGCGGAGATACCAGGCTGCATATGAATATCAAGGACTTGAACTGGTCGTCTGTGAGGGACCGCAACTTGAAGCGTTCGCATTCGCGATTGACAATGCCCATGTGCGTCAGGAAGTCGTCAGTGTCGTTCATTTTCAGCTTGAGGCACCTGTAACGTGTGTTGAAGAGAGATACATGCTCACCGAAAAGTTCAATCAGTGACTTGATCGTCTCATCAAAAGTTCTATCCCGAGGATTCTTGGGAAGGATCAGGTTGCAGTACTTATCCAGCTCTGCTGGGCCAAGTTTACGTAGCAGCAGCCGGACTTTCCATGCATCATCTTGGGCTGAAAAATCAACACGAAAAAGATCTTCATAACGCCTGAACCAAGTTTCAAATGTGACGTTAGCTTCCGGATCATAGGAGAATTCTGCGATGCTGTTCGCAATTCCGTCAACGGAGGGTGGAATAGCACGAGGTTCTGTGATTGGTACTTGCTTCTGCAGAAGAAGTTCCATTAGCATCATTTGTCGCTCCAAAAGAATTTCTATCTTGGATTGTTCCATGATTTCGTAACTTGAATAAACCCGTCGCCAAACTGTTACGTTCTTGATATGGAGCTAATAATGCAACAGATATGCTTCCCACAATATTGCCCAATCGATTATTGAGAGAGAAGACCAAGGCTTCAGAGAAGTTCGTATGGCAGCTCACTTCCAATAATAACAAACATGGTTTACTCATCCATATATATAGGCTGAGAATGTAAGAGGAAATGACCTTGGAAAATAGCGCATTAAAACCGTGTCAAGGACTCGATGGACCAATCAGAATAAAGGGCGAATATGATCAAATTATAAACCGTATGATCAAATTAATAATCATAGATTCGCGCCAATATGAGTCCGTAATAATCTTCACAGATATTGATTTTTTAGGGAAATCACGTCCTTTTCCATAGGACGCCATCGCTTAAACCGTTTCAATGCAATCCTTCAGAAACACTGATGATTAAGGGATCGCGATTGTCATCATCGGACATTCTGGAGCTTTGTACCCTTGCGTTGTGCCACATGGTCGCGTCTTATGTATCACCCGAAAGCTTGTCATTAAGGCTCAACTTTGATACACTGCACCCCTCAAAACTATGACCACAAACAATTTTGATAAGAAAGCATCCGATAACCATCGTCCCTATCCAAATCAGTGGCCGCTAGTAATCTAACTGGCCCAGTGAACTGTGTGATTATCATCTGTGCATCGCCATCATTCATTCCTTTGCCAGTGAAATTGTCCATGTTTGCAAAGGTCATTCATAATTCAAGTCAATTTGCCGAATACTTTTTGACTTGTGTGTCATTTGGGGAGGTATTTAAAGTATGACCAAATCTGATAATTTTAAGTAGACAATCACCTATCTTTTTTCCAATGTTTCACTTGAATGCGCTCCATCATAAAGCGAGGTTGGAATCGCGCTTGGTGTAATCTGCACCCGTCAAACTGCGCCCAACTGCTCCAGATGTCATGCTGTGTTAATTGAACTTTCCGCGCAATTCGCATTCCGGCACACGAACACCACAGGCACGCAACACCATCAACCCAGTTTTCGGCCAAATTCAATCCCCAACAATGATGACCAACTTGGTTTCCTGTAGCGCGGTTTTCGGCACGTGCGCTCAGATGACCGACAAACAGCGATGGGAAAAGGGGAAATGTAGGATCGCGTCCGGGAATAATCATTACTGCCATGTGTGAGCGTGTGTGTGTGTGAACACACATACTGGTGGTCAGTGTGCACTTTGGAACGCCGATTGCACAAACAGGCCGGCTGTAGCTTCATTGACCATGACAAATGTGCGCGCGCGTATTTTAAGCGGCCGCATCTTTCACCGGTCCTCTAACCACACGCGGTGGGAATGCAACAGGAATTTGGTGCTTGATTGTTTCCCAAAAGCAAAATTTTAACCGCTCCCTCCCTCCACGGCGGGAAAAAATTAAACCAAAATACGCAAGATAACTCGGTTTGGTAAAATTGAGTGACCTTGAGATTCTTTAACGATTAGCAAAGTGGTGTTGGGTGGAAAAACCGGGGGAAATTCCGTTGGTCGCGAACTTCTCATGGTATTGGTTAAATTACTGTTTATGTAGAACATGACTGGGGTCCCTGTATGGGGTGTTTGTACATCTTCATGAGGAAGTCTTTTCGAGAAACATTGTACTGCATATTCGACTGTAATAGAATGTCTGCTCCGTGATGTGTAGCTCAAACCAAGTTAAATTGATGTAAAATGCTGTACAACCTGAAAAATTTACCAGATAAATTGAACAATATCTTGTAATAGAGGACGGTGTTTTTGAACTTTTACATCTCTGGAGTCTTGGAACCAGGATACTCGGATTCTGAATGGCAGCACCTGTGGCCTTTTGTGTTGGATATGCATGAAAACTACCGTAGTGACCCAAGATTGACCGGCCGGTCTGGCGGCAACAAAAGAATACTGGGTATGACCTCCCGGGAGTAAAGCTAAACGGGCAGAGAGAAACCATTAGAAATCTTAAGATCACCGAAGAAAAGTAACCTTCAATAATGATCTCATCGAGATTCCTGAGGAAACATAGAACACGAATTTTGCATGCTCAACGAACACCAAGAACAAGCTGATAAAATTGGAAATTGTTTGGACCAACGGTTTTTGCTGATAAATGAATTTCGCACAATTGTCGTACAATCGAGTTATCGGCTTTAACGTTGTGTGGCCTGTTGTTACTCCGTGTTATCTTACAAAGCGTGGTTAACACTGATTTCGGAGTATGCTTTCGCCTTTCACCTATTTTCAGTTCCTCCAATAAAACCCGATATTCTTATTTGCTGAAGTTGTGTCACACAACCAATGACCGGTTTTGTAGTGTTTGCATTCATCAAGTTAGGAGAATTCGATTAGGACCCATATGCCTTGTTGTTGACCTCCTTCGTTTGATGTCGACTATGGATGTACATCACAAGCGCATGATGGTTTCATGTTCTACAGCTTTTGAATGACTAAACAGTCCAATTAGGGAGGAACAATCTCTCCCGCAGCGCTTGCAACGATAGTCAGAACTCTGTTTTATGGCGTCAGGTACACGCCGGCGGCGTGATCTACGTTCAGCAGCCAAGATCTGTATCTGCTCCTCCCCAGCTTGCAGACGACGCTTTACACAATGCCTCCGATGTCAAGAGCTAGTTCTTTCCAACTGACCGGATCAATGCCAAGAGCTTTCATATCTCTTTTGCAAACATCTTTGTACCACAAGAGCGGTCTACCCAACGGTCGACTTCCTAATTGCAACTCATCATAGAGTAGATCTTTCGGTATACGACCATTTTCCATTCTGTAGACATGACCAAGCCACCACAGGCGGCGCTGTCGTAATATGGTGAACATGCTCTGTAGACCAGCTTTTGAAAGCACTTCAGCGTTAGTCACTCTATCCATCCACGATATGTTCAAGAGCCTTGTAACACTAGATAAATGGTTTATAAGGTGGATTAGTCTAGGACGACTAACCTAACTAAAATGTGCCAGCACATATAGAGATATGGTTAAACCCATAGTTTTGAACAAAATCCTTCATCTGCATGCATTTCCATCTCCCAAGCACACACGTCTACGAGCAAGCAAATATGGATTTTTGGTTTCAAACCCAGAGGTTCAACCCCATCCACATGTGTTGGTGGGCACATGTGATCAAACAGATTAGTCGTGGTAGTCTTATTGCAACCCTGGCTTCAAAACTCAAGCTTCGAAAACCCGGAATTATAACCACAAGTTCACCAAATATGACTTGCTCCACGAGATTGATAAGAACTCACAAATCTTGTTGTTTAATTCCAAACCGTGCTCCTGCATTTCCCATGAGCAAGCGAGATCTGACCATTTCGTTCATTTCAACGGCAAAAAATCGAACTGGAATGCGGGGCAACATGCCATTCTCGAGCCTGTACATCACATCGATATAGCATGGCAAATGGGAAATCCGACTAGTTTCTCCCCGTGAGATGTCAAACGAAATGTTGCATTTTAATGTCACCAGACATGAGACGTCTGTTCGCTAAGAGAAAATTCCCGTTTGATGATCGCACGGGTTGCTGGCCGTTATGGTCTGGTGATGATTGAAGAGTTAGAGGTTTGCGGTTTGAATCCAATTTTGGTAGAGAATTTCGCGAACAGTGTGTGCTAAACCCTAATTCCACACCACAACCGGTCGAAAACACTTGGGAAATTAACCACCGCGACACATTGGCACCGTGAATTTTGTTTCGTACAAATTGACACATAGTTAATCAATAGCAATTGTGAGATTGTCGGTTTGTTAACCCTGAATTATTTTACAAGCGTCAACTCACTTCCGAAGTTTGTTGACAACTGGCGCGCCGCATGGCTCAGCCGTCTCAAACGCGTGTCAAACGAGAGCAGAACGTGTGCCGAATCCGATACTCCGGCATGCGGAAGTGATCTGTCTAATTTATCCTATCATAAACCTTTAAATTTTGTGTACCGAATTTGACCCATTCGACCGAAAAATCGTCGAATGAGTGTTCCAGGATTCGAGTCCACTGGTGCGATGCACAGTGTTTATCAGATAATTACAGACCCTACATCGGATAGCCTTATACTGTCTTCGGCGGTTGATTCACGTTATCAAAACTTGGTTTACACGAGATCTACTGGGTCCAAAAGTGAAAAATGAACTTAATCAGCAGACTATGAATCTTGAAAGATAATGCACGTGGGATATTGACAGAAGGATGTTTTCTGGGAAAGTCCCTGAATCAACGGTAAACATGATTTTGAACTTAAAAGCCATTGCTGGATGTATGGGATTGAACGGGTTGATTGTGCCAAACTAGTTCAGCAGTGATCTTGTTTAACATTTCTCCACTGTTTGAATGTATATGGATCCTGATGGTACTACCCCTGCCTAGTGACTGCACATAACAAGAAACCGGTCGTGGTGTGTGTAATGCATTAAAGTATGCATTTTTGTAAATTAATCAATATTTTCTTAAATCTCACTTATTTGTTGTCCTGCTGAAACCACTGCAATTTTTTTTACGTGAAAATACTCTCTCAGTCAAGACCACTTCGTTCAATATGAAGAGACATCTCTGATATATCTACAACTGTGCACGACAAGGGACATTATTTGTCAATGTATGCTTCCTTGACTACACAATTGCTCCTGGCTCTGTAGATTGTGTGCAACCTTAAGAAATACGGGAAATGCAGTCTATACCATACAGTATTCTCACTGAATGTGTGGTCTTTTTATGGATAAATCTTAATTCTTTGACGTTAACCGTCATCCTTCCTCCTAACAGTGAAAGGGGTACTTCAAAGTGCGTTATCTCTCTCTATATATTCTTCTTTTCAACACACTTATCTGCTTTTTCGCAGCCACCCCCAACACATTCAGACTGAAAAGTGATGCTTATTTTTAAATCTCGATAATGTGTACAACTTGTGTTGCAATCTTCAGCGATCTAGTATCAAATCTCCATACCGATAACTCAACCTGGACCCATTATATTATTTCTATACGCAAGTTCACATTTTACGTATCTCGACTTACACTGATCTCTCACTCCACCTTATATTGTATCTTACTTTTTTATACTGCTCTTCTGCCATTTTTCTTTTGAAAATGAAACTTTGTATTAAAAATACTTCTCACATAAGTTCATTTTTTACGAACGCATCTCGGAAATTATAATCAAGCAAGAAGCACGTGGTAGCAGATCCCATGGCTACAAATCAATTATTACACATTCTAGATCAAATTGTCGAATGTTCTTCTTTGCTGTTCGAGTTTGTTTTATCTGAAACTCTCTGCCCCCACATATCATTTGTGCATCAAGCCTGAACATGCTCAAGGCAGAACTTGACAATTATATGTTGACAAAATCCAACCTCGCATCCTAATACATTAACTGACTTTCCATATTAGCAAAACATCTCTATAGTTATTACGCATTCCCTATATTTTTTAAACTATGGTTACTGTAAAACATTTTCTTTGAATTACTTTATGTCACACGATCGACTTATTAATAATATTCTCGCCAATAATTCTAACCCACTCCACACCGAACTAGCTGAAGCTCAACCTTGTTCTACAACTCTATCAAAATATATTACATTGTCAACTCAAACCTCACTCTATCAGCGTTCTTTCATTCATTTCTCCTCAAAATATCTGCGTCAAAAGGATGTACTCATTGAACAATTGAGAAAAGATTTATCTCTTTGATACGTTGTGCTTGTGTACCGTAAAAATGAGCGATTTCAGGCAAACAGACATATACAATGAAGTATTCCGCTCTCCACACCATTCCAGGTTGATGACGCGGAGAATTCAGACCAAGACAGCGCCGCGGAATCGGACGATTGCGCAAACGAGACCACCAAATCCACCGTATCCAGGCAAACCTCATTGCGAACACTCTCCCCCGCGTTTCTCGGTCAACGTTCGGGGTCCGCCGGCATCGGGTCCCTGCTGGTGTTCCGTCTACACGCGGCGTTGTCTGATGATGGGCAAACGTTGGTCCGACTGATCACAAATTGTCTGACAGATACGCAAATTTCTCACACCTCGTTCAACGAAGGACTCAATCGACAGAAGTGGAGAGGACCTGCCGCCCACAGGGATAAATCCCAGCTGACTACTTTAGCAGCTGATTCTGTGGATCCATCGAGCAAAATGAAATGTGAGTATTATTTGTATCACTTATTCGAGGCATATGGTGGTGATGCTGCTGTCTGTGTTCATTTATGGAATAAAATTCGTATGAACTCATGCTTCTGTCTATCGGAAACCTATCGATGCAGAGGCTTTACTACGATACACGTCCGCTCATCCAAGACAGGTCTTCAGTTCCATAGCTTGTTTCATTTTCCATAAAATAGAACATCTATGCAGCGACGAAAGAGACCGAAAACAGGCGCACCGTGAAGCAAGCCAAAGGCTCATAGACCACATTTATCCAAAACGTTTTGTAAAACCGCCAATTGATGAAGGTAAAATACCCGTCCGAAAAATCGGAGAAAAATTGGCGGGATACAGTTTGTATACCGTATGTAAAATGCACATCTTAAGCGATACGTAGAATCTTGAACCAGGCGGCTATACGCGTAACTTATAAGAAAGGGAAAACTATCCGTTCGGTTCTGAGGCACCTCAAAGATAAAACACCTTTATTTAGCGTCACGAACAGCATCTACAGAATCAATTGTAAGGACTGTTCGGGTGTTTACATACGGTGGGCTTCAAGGGAACTTCATACTACATTCGAAGAATACCGAAAGCGTGTCCGTAGACAGCCCCGGGATGCGAGGGAATATCAATCCCTTATTCGTGATTCCGCCTTGGCGAATCACGTTTTAGATACCGGCCACAACGTCGATCTAGACAATGTGGAAATACTGAGACGTGGTATTAAACCGTATAGCGAACGCCTACATGCGGAGGCGGTCGAAATGGTCAAGGCAGGTCGACTTGTGATCAATAAGGTGGATGGAGCAGAAATCTTCACAACAAATCTTCACAGCGCTCAGCACTGATGTGAAAGTAAATAGTTTTTTATTCAACTTATACCTACTAGTTAATTAGATCTTTGTTTATCTTCCAAAAATAGCCTTAGCTCCGTTAGTTATGTATTTTTACGCATGTGGGCCGCTGTGTCAACTGACCTTGACCGTGTTCAGTTGTATTAGATTGATGTAGATACACACTCGTAAAATATCGACCACTGATCCTGGTAATTCACACGAGACGTGAAACACTGTAGGTATATTATAGGCTGTTTAGCGGTAAGGTCAAATAAGTGGTGGTGGGTTGACTACTATTTAATCATGTTTCCTGTGCTGACTATCACCCTTGGTGTGACGAAGCCTCTGTGTCAGAAGTGAAACGTTACACAAAAAACTGCTCTAACCGATTGCACTCAAATTTCATTGCATTATGAATATACGATCGGTCCAAAACACATTCCAACCGATTGTCGTATGAACTCGGTTTTTGAGAAACGTCATTGGGTCATTGTCGGAATGCTCTTCTTTTCCACATTGACGATGACTAACTTCCAATGAGAAACCGGAAAAAGATTAGATGGTTGAGCAACAATTCATTTCTCGTCATAAGTCGTTTTGGTTGATACGTTCCCATGAGAGAGAGTGTATGTTTTAATTCATACTAGACACGAAGACAACTGAACATAGATTCCTGGTCAAACGCTCAACGTATTTGCGGTCATCCATCACGACCTGCTTTCTTGATTCTATTGCAATAAAAAACAGCCACTGACTTCAAATGACTGGAAATCGAATACAAACGATATTTTGGTCTTCACGGAATTTGATAATACCAAGGAAATCGGAGGTTACGTATTTCATGGAAACCTTCCATGAAATTATGGAATTTTGCTTGATTTTTGCCGCTCGAAATAAATTTTCTCAGTATGGGTACAGTGAGGATTTCCAGACAACAACGACCTTGGTAATGTGTTGCTCACGTCCCCAAGCAGTAGAAAACCACAACCGGTTTCTGACTGTTTGCCATCATCAGGTGGAGACAGTAAGATCAGGTTCAATCAGCCTTGAAACAGTGGAAAAGCGGTAAGCAAAGTTAAACTTGTATATCATTGTTATATAGGGTTCTTACAAAGAACCACGATGTTCGAATACAGAATCACAAAGTGATTCCTGGCCAAGCGCTCACATCCCCATACCTTACACTTCATCCGTACAATCCTTAAACAGCTTCAGTCAACTCGAAGAGTGAAAGCGGCACCAGTTCCCCCAAGACATCTTCATTCCAACATGATGGAACAGTTCCCATGTCCCCCGAAGTGCAACCAGCTTCGCCACGGAGCTCGTTTCGCAAGCAGCGACAATCAACCAGCTCGGAGGACGACGACCTCGAAGAATCCGAGGCGGCTCAATGGTGGTATGCGTTCTGGTCCAGCTCCATGGCAACGGTAGCAAGCTGTTGTGATCTCGTACGAGCCATTGTGACCGGGCCCGCGATTATTTTGCATAAATATTTCTTCACGCAAGCTGACATGGGAATAGTGACCAAACCTCATGGGAAGACAATGAATGAGATTCCTCGGGTCGGAAGGTCAAGAATTCACAAGTCCACGGTGTTGTCCTTGGTCAAATTGAACCGAGTCAGTCAAGTGACGAAGGCTTCGTACTCGGAAATCATCCTCAGTCTCCTGGCCGGCGGAATTCGGGCGTATCACCAGGTGAGATGTGTGTGTTTTTGCCGTTACTACTGAACTTTGAAACCAATCGTCCGAGTTTGTATTGACACAATGTCGAGCCGGTAATGAGTAACTGATCAGGATGCGATGTCGAGCAGTTGCATGGTGAGCAGAAGAAGTAAAGCTTCATTCGTGATTGTTGTAAATTTCAGTGTAAGATTAATATTAACAGAAAAACGATTTAAATGTATAAATTACAAAAGATATTCGCAGAAAAGTTTCATATGATATCAGCGAGATAAATTTGAAACACTTTACCACTGTTTCAAGGCTCACTGAACCTGATCTTACTCTCTCCACCTGATGACGGCAAACAGACAGAAACCGGTAGTGGAGTGTAATTTCGGGGGATGTGAGCAACACATAACTTTGGTCATCCATGAGCACTTTGACCAATAATCACTTGGTGATTCTGTGTTTGAAAATCGTGGTTCGTTGTACGAACCCTATGCAACAGTTGCATTCAAGTATAACCTTGTTTACCATTTATCCACTGTTTCAAGGCTCACTGAACCTATTCTTACTGTCTCCACCTATGACGGCAAACAGCCAGAACCGGTAGTGGTGTGTAAGGATGGGATTTGAGCAACACAATCCTGTCGTCCACGTCGTTTTCGTTTCGGCGCTCCCTCTTCTGTGGTTTGCCGACGGTAGGTGTTTCAACATATCATCAGAAAGTACTCATCACCAATGCAACTCGCACCTCCACGATCATCGTAATTTATGCTGACAACTTCTTCGAGCCTTAGTCAATCTTGTCAGTTGTTCTTCACAAGAGTTGCTATTCGATAGTGGGGAACTCGTAGTGATGTTTGAGTGTGTGTTGAAATAGTCCAAGGGTTAGATGAACCTCACCGAGTTTACAAGCAAATTAGTCTCAACCTTTATATCGGCAGTAAACTGTTCTAATCTCATTGGTTGAAACATCGACATCTTACCCAGACTTCAGTCAAAATTCATACAATTGTGTACAACAAACGAATGGTTAACAAATATTGATTTAACCTGGTTTTTACAAGCCAGGTTTTGCATTGGGCTAGTTGTCGGTGTATTGGGCATATGAACGGGGGGATGAGGTAGACTGTTGACTCTAGTTGCCAATCATTAAAAAACAGATGTTTTATCATCTGCACACTGCCTGCAGCTATTTGTGATCGTTGGGGATCAGCCAATCAAATGCTAAACGCAAAACGGAACGCGTGATTTGCTTTTAGTGATCAACATTAGCGATCAACATTAGTATAAGTTTGAGCGATTGACAAAAGAAACTATAAAAACCCGTAAATAGATAATGATAATCGATAGCTAGCTGCTAGATAGATAGATAGATTAGCAGATAGATCGCGAGCTAGCATAGACTAGATCGATAGATAATAGATACGAATAGATAGCTAGCTATACTCGATGATGCTCGCTCGTCGCTCGCTCGTAGCTCGGCTCGCATAGCTAGACTATCCTGTGATCGCTCTCTCGCTCGGTCGCTCGCTCGCTCCTCGCTCGCTCGATAGACTCGCTAGTCGCCTCGCTCGCTCGCTCGATAGCTCCTAGATAGACCCTCATAGCTCGATCGATAGCCTCTCTCGCTCTCCTCGCTATCGATCGCTAGCTTCTAGCTGCTAGCTCGCTAGATCGATCGCTCGCTCGCTAGAGAGATCGTCGCTCGCTCGCTCGCTCCTCCGTCTAGCTCCATCGCGCCTTCGCTCGGTAGCTTCGATAGCTGCTCGCTAGTCGCTCGTCGCATCGCTCGATCGCTCGCTCGACTCTCTAGCTCGCTCTGTCCTCGCTCGCTCGCTCGATCGCCTCGCTAGCTCGATACATAGCTAGCTCGCTCGCTCGCTCGCTAAGCCGCTAGCCCGCTCCCCATCAGCATAGCTAGATCAGCTAGCTCGATTCGCTCCTCGATCGCTGCCTAGCTAGCATTAGCTCGATCTACACCGCTCTCTCTTCGCTCGCTCGCTCGCTCCTCTCGCTCCTCGCTCAGCTCGCTCGATCGATCGATCGCGCGCTCTGCTCGCTCGCTTCTATGATTTATATAATTCTAAATAGATGATCGAAATAGATAATAGAATAGATAGATAGAGAGATCGCTCAGCATCTATAGGTCGATGATAGATAGTCATAGATGATAGATAGATAGCTAGATAGAATAGATAGATAGATCGATAGCTACGAAGATAGATCGATAGAACAATCATAGATAGATCGAAGATGATAATATAGATAGATAGATAGATAGATAGATAGATAGATAGATAGATAGATAGATAGATAGATGGATAGATAGATAGATAGATAGATAGATAGATGATAGATAGATAGATAGATAGATAGATAGATAGATAGATAGATAGATAGATAGATAGATAGATAGATAGATAGATAGATAGATAGATAGATAGATAGATAGAACCACAGAACAATATGGGAACTATGAAATATATAACAAGCAAAAATAGGATTTGGTTGCTTACTTAGCAGTTCAAGAATCAGGTAAAAATCCAAAGGGCAGAAATTGTTTTCGATTGGTGAGATGACAAGTATAGATGCATGGTGTTAAGATGTATATTTTTCTTCGATGCACGGGTGTAGGGTCAAAAAAGCATGAAGACTTCTTTCGAAAATCTGCTGATTTGGTTAGTTTTCAACATAATCTGGTAGATTGTTTCAAGTAAAACAAACTCGCACGGCAAAAAAAGATAGATATATAGATAGAAATATTAGATACATAGTTTGCTGAATGACTAATTCACAAACTGTAAACATTAAAATTTTATTTGGTTTGGCTTCATTTTACGACCCCCTATATCTCCGTACACTGATTCGTGTATCAAATCTCTTCGAAATTAATATGCGAAGTTTACCGATACTTTTTTAGACTGTTGGCTTGCAACATCCCCCGGATTTGCTTTCTTTCCTCACCGTCGAAGTACCGAAAATACCAAATTGCTCCGCCTTCACGCAACCACGATATTTACATCCCCAATCAGAGTTTGGTGGTTGCGAAATCGCGCCATGTCCAGGAATCCGTAAAATGTTGGTGCGGCGACAACTGAAAGATGATTACCAAGCTGGGAGTGTATTCAAATTTCCTGCGCAATATATTACACCAAACCCAAAACGAGCTGAGAACTTACGCCCTGGACGCTACGTGCTTGCGGACATTTGTCTTCCTTTAAACACCGAGGGGGTACTTCCGAGACTGTGGCAAACTAGGCATCGTCTTATGGAATTAAAGAACTCCGTGGATCCGTTATGCTTAGCGTGGGCACGTACGTTCTTATACACCTCACTACCACATCCTGTGGCCAATCAAATCGAGGCGACCTTTGGGAGTTCCGCGAAAGCCAGTGTCAGTGTCACGGGAATTGATGTGGTCTCCCCGTTCAACAGACATCACAGTCACTCGTCAGACAACGAGTCGCCACACACTTATCAGATGCCGCCGATACGCCGTCTCGCGTACATGACCTTGCTCGCGAACAAATCCGCAGAAGCACGAGGTTCTCATCGACAAACTCGCCGTCGCTCCATCACCCGCGGCCAACCCAGGCAAGGTACCAGTTTCCGCGCGCTTGCGAAACATTTGGCCAACGCGAACGCGGGTCTGGTTTTCATCGCCAAGTCGCCGGTCGTGCGAGTGGACACGTGGATGCCTTCGCCGAATGTTTCCAAGACACCGGAAGCCTCCGCCACGGAGTTGGCAATCTGCCGGGACCTGAGTGTGACATTTACGACGTATGCGGGACAATTGTCAATCACGTTCTCCGTTGGAGTGCAAGAGAACGGAAGCTACCCGGATGTCGAGCTCATGTTGAAAGCGATGCGTACTCAAGTAAGCACGCCTTCCAGTGGAGCTTTTTTATTTGTGAACGAGCTATCATTGTCAAAATGTCTCAAATGATCAATCGTTTACATGTAGCCAGAAACAAAATTCAAGTGCACGCTTGAAGAATGGTTCACTTAACGGAGGCTTGCCTAATAAGTACACACGAACAAAACATTTCTGGAGAACAGTTCATAAACGCTTAATTGCGATCGGGCAAGCGGTGGGCGGTAGCCCAAGTCGTTAAGGCGTGGGACTACAAAGGTGTTGGTCGGGGGTTCGAATCCCACCCGAAGCGGAGGATATGCACTGCTGACGAGCTCAAATAAGAGCGAAACTGGAGTCCAGTGCCTTCATTATAGACCGTCGTGATCAACTTTATGAATAGTTCAATGAGCTTGGCACAGATGAGTAGTCACAAATATAAAACACTTCCGTTTAACGTGTTCTCAACAGCAGATATTTTGTAAGTAACTGATTTCACACACTATTATATTGTTGTTGCTTTTAAAAAGCATAGTAGAAAAATGCCAATCAGTTTTTTGTACGTAGATGCCGGATCAGACAAAGGTGTCGGGATGACCAAAGTAACCTCGATTCAATCAAACGTGAATATTCCGTCGTTGAACAAGCTTTGTGTATGTATAGTCACACTGGCGAACTCAATCTCTGTACTCAATAGGCGTATTCGATCCGAACATCTTAGCCATTAAGCTGTATGACATCCCCAGCACAACGTCTTTCGATGTGACTCGTAATAGGTGTGTGTGTTGGCCTCCTGCGGTCGATGTCGACCATGGATGTACATCACAATCGCATGTTCACTGTTCTGTCCATTGAAAATCGTAATAGGTATAGTTGGGTTTTTTATAGGGTTTCGGTCTTTCAGTTTTCCATCACTCGCGATTTCATCCCATAGTTCGCAGCCATTTGAAGGTCGTGGTTCGTTGATACCGTTGTTGAGTGCCACACTTTATGGAATTCTGGTGTTTGCTTCGATCTTTTCCATCGAGGTCAAGGTCACTTAATAAGGTGCACACACGCACACACATCTACCCCATGCCATCTGTTATTTCGAACCCAGCTGCCCGAAGGCGTGCAACATGCGATTTGACCTGACGTCTGTTCACCTGTGTAGGTTTTAGTCTCTGTTAAGGCTAAATCATGGAATCAAAAAATAATCTAGGCCCTTTTCACGCTAGTATTGACCTGCTTTATGCTCTGTGGACAGCAGCTCTGCTAAAATTTAAACTGAGAAAATTATCGTGGGTTTCATAGGAGCAGTAAGCTTCACCAGCTGAAGTGATATAAAGATTTCCTGACGGCGTCCCATAGATAGCTGTATACCTCAGACCGAAGAATGCAGGCAACAACAGATGTCGAGACTTCCATGGTTTTCAATTCCTCACTATTGCTGCTCAGTGCAAAGGCGTAACGATATAATAAACGCTACGATCTATCGGAAAGCAATCAATACAAATTCAAAAGTAAAGTAAAAGTCTGCTCGTCGAAATAGGGTTTCAGTTCATAGCCCTTCTAGGAGATCGAGAACTTAAGCGGTAAAGCACAGTAAGAAAATCACTCGGCGAGAAATAAACCGTTGTTGGTCTTTAATTTCGGTCACCCCAAGTGAAATTCCCTTCAGCTAGGAAAGAGAACAATTGGCAGAACACACCTTGTATCCCGTGCTTCGCTTTACAAACGGATAAAAACAAAACGGCTCGAACCCGGTATTTTAGTGCCGATGGCCACTTATACTCGTTTCGAAGGGAAATCACACTGGGATTCTGTATTTGTAAATCGGGGACCGTGGCGTAAGCCACATCTAACAGTTGGTTTAAAGTAAAACTTTGTCTACCATTTTACAGATTAATAAATTGAGTTTTCAACGGTACTGATCTACATGCTGAACCACGCTGGCGTCTCACTACCATTTCTATTTCGTTTCTCATATCTGTCTAGGCCTGGGCAACGCGACAGTATCTTAGCCTATGTGCGACCTATGACCGTGCCTCACTCGGCTTGGATAATGCTTATGACTTAATGCAATTAAATTCAATACCACTTCAAACCTGCTTTAACTCACACTAAACCTAAGCTTTCTGACTCCCATTGATGAGAGCCATCAGCCCGAAACCGCTTAATGTGTGTGTGGGGAGGGATCGGACCTCCCAACTTACTGTTGATGGGCTGTCAAACCACCTAAGCCAAACAAAGTTCGGCACTGACAAACCAAACAAACTCATGAGACATTGTAAACGTTAAAACTACGTTACACATCGTACGATTCGTTCAAGCACAAACATACTCATAGAGTGATTCTGATTCGCGATTTCGAACGCATTTTAAGTGAATCGTGCATCATGGTGTCTCATTCACATCCTGGACACACACCGCATCCACCGTTTCAAGTCTACTAAGCCCAATCTTCCTGTCACCGTCTGATGAAGGCAAACACGCAGAAATACACCGTGGGGATATACTGACGTGTTTAATCTTTATTCACAGGCTTTACGATCATAAACATAGTGTTCATGCTTACGATAATTTTCGGTATAACTTTACCTTACAAAATCAACACATATTTGTAATTTACGAAGGCAAAGCTTATATTTGGACAAACACATTGATGGACTAACTAGGTACACCAATTTCAAAATAATCAACGTCACAATAAACATTCTGGACGGGTTTCTGGTTGGGAAGATTAACCTTACTCACCGTTATCAATTAAAGTCTTCAAAGGCCGCAAAACATTGGTTGGGAAGTAATAACAATGGGGATGTTGCGAACACGAATCAGATTCTAAACAAACATTCCTGCTACCGCGACAATTTTGTCTAGACACATTACACCCCAGCAAGATATTGGAAAAAGATTGTGACCGATCGGGGAATAATATTCAAGAAAAAGAAAGTTCCTAAGGAATCGGTTAGATCAATTTATTGAGTACGTTTCGCTTCTGACACAGAAGCTTCGTCAGACCCTGTGCGAACATGAATCTGGATTAACTTGCATTCACCAGAACAATCCAAGCTGGCTAAGAACTACACAGGATCTGAGCTGGTTAAGAAAGTCAGGTGAGGTTAGGATCAATTGGCTGTATTATCCCTTAATTATTTTGATCGTGGCAGGTGTGAATGACATCCGCTAACGGATTAGCTCGATTAAGTTATCTGTGCACAAACTAAGAATCACACACGTTAATGTGTGTGATGTTTCGTTCTCTGCGTTTGCGTAATAAACACTTTGGCCAATTGGAGTTCTCTTGTGTTTTGGGATTTGTGGACGAACGTGGTTAGATCTAGAAAGTTTGACCCCATGGATGACTCTGGAGGCAAGACAAGGTTGGCACCGGGATTGTTATGATAGACAGGCGAGATTAAGATCCATTGACAGATCTCCCACATGCTGTGTAATCCCTTAAGTGTCTTAACGCTGCATTCATATTTCATGCGCGCACTATGGTTCATGAACCTTAAAGCTTATTAGCTGCAAAACCGGACCCCAAATTTTGGAGTCCCATCAGTCCCAGCCACTTTATTCACCGCATTTCTACTGGTCTTCGTAATCTCAAGCTGGGATGAGCAGATACAGCTCTTGGCTGCTGAACGCAGATCACGCCGCCGGCGTGCAACTGATGCAATACAACCGAGTTCTGACCATCGGTGCAAGCGCTGCAGAGTAAGACAACGCATGTTCGGATAAGGCCATTGAGGCGTAACGTTAAAACATGCCACAGCAACCAAACGCACTGTTCGGATAAGGACATTGCAGAGGTCGCACGAGTTTTGGGTGAGGTTGCCTCATCCAACAGATCGTCAAGTGTTCAGGTAGACCACAGTTTACCTTGTCTTTCACAAAAACTTCACAGAACCGGTTGATAAAGCTGCATGTTTTGCTTACACATTCACAGCTCCGATCGTTGTGCACGCTGCTGTCCGGACGCAGTCCACCCACATCAACCGGCAGGTGGCTGTCACAAACCCTGACCATGGAAAGAACGAGAGAAACCACCTCGATGCTGCATTTAAGCCCTTCCCTGAACCCCAGTGTGGTTCTACGTGATCATGCCAGCGGTGATACCAGTAAGTCGGTGATGGGGCCAACATCCTCCAAGTCGGCTTCGGCAAGAAATCTGTTCTCAACTCAAAGTCCCACGTCCAGCAGTCATATTCATTCTACCGGAGGGTTAGGTCCGAACAGCGAACACGACAGTGACGTTTTTCAGCGAAAGTTTGAGCAGGTAAGTTGACCTTTTTCTGGTTTTTCGAAAGATGCTAATTTCATGAAATAGCAAGGTACACCAATTAGATTCAAGATTTAAGGTTGAAAAAGCAATTAACTTTACAATAACCATAGAGTGGAACTATAGGTTCAAATGTATAAATATGTATAAATAAAATCAAAATCAATGGGACGATGATAGTTTATTAATAATTGGGGCAAAATTCGGATTAGCTCTCATATAATCGTCAAGTTTCAATTTGAATATAGATAAACTGTTTGAGCTTACCAAATTGGCAGGTAGGAAATTAAAAAAAGCATACACACACCGAATAAAAATACCTGCGCAGTTCCGTTTGAAATGTGGTATTTCCAACTTGGAACCATGGTCACGGCTGCTGCTGGACGTTCGAAGGCGGAATAATAAGTCCAGGGAGTGGGAAACAGTAGTAAGTATTCTGTATGCGAGGATGAGATCACTTCGCATTCTCCTTTGTGCAAGTGTCCTCAGCTCCAGTCGTCTAAGTCGGCCGGCGAATGGCATATTTTCGAGTCCAATGACAAGTTTAGAAGCTCTCTTGTATATGTGATCCAGAAGTAACATGTCTTTTTGGAGCCATGGTGTCCAGGCTTGTGTGGCATAGTCTAGAATCGGGTGTATATATGTTTTTATCATGAGAGGAAAACACCCCGGGGAAAATGTCCAAATATCCTCCGTAACATGTCGAGCTTCTGTAAACGGCTTCGCGTTGTATACCATTTTTTCAAACTACCGCACATCCAGACACCCAGGTCCTTTTCTTCTTCGTAGTACTCCAGGTCTATGTCGCCAAACTTGTGTTGATAGGCAAAGCCAAGGTCACGACCGATCTGAATGATCTTCGACTGGTTACCTACTTTCTCAAAGTATGTATTCGAAGAGAGAATCTCGCCAACTTGACAAACTAAGCCAATCTATTTTTTTTACATCATACTATGCAAGAAAATAAACAAAACGCGGAGGTGAGGTAACGATTTTTTTTTAAAAAAGTTACGATTCTGTTTACTAGCACCTGTGATTGCAGGTGGGTAAACCTATGGGAAATAATGACGTTAATGTTTGTTATTCGAGATCCCACGTTAATGAGGCACAATTGTTTCGTGGATACTGCTAGTCACGTGCTGCGGGTAGAAGAAGAAGAAGAATCATTGTGCAACATGCAGCTGTTTACAAAATCGGGAAACATCAGACCCAGATTCCCAAGACACTGTAGGACCGATTCTTCAAATCTGTTTGATGAGGTCACTGTAAACTTCATGCAGTTAAACAAAGTTAAACTTTTGTGTCACTGTTATACAGGGTTCTTACAAAGAACCACTATGTTGAGATACAGAATCAGAAAGTGATTCCTGGCCAAGCGCTCGAGCCGCATTAAAAAGACTAATGTATTGTGGTGCTCACATCCCCATCCTTTATTCACCACTACCGGTTTCTGGCTTTTTGCCGTCATCAGTTTAACATTGTCTACCACTTTTCCACTGTTTAAAGGCTCCCTGAACCTGATCTTACTGTCTCCATTTGATGATGGCAAAAAGCCAGAAACCGGTAGTGGTGTGTAAGGGATGGGGATGTGAGCACCACAATACATTTATGCAGTTAGATTAAATTGTGCAGGTAGGATGTCAGATAAGGCGTAGATCTATGAATTGGTAGACATTGGTGATTGGGTAAGAGGCAAATTCCTTCAGCTCAAACAAAGTGATTAGTAGTTCCGTTGTTGTCGGCTTCCTTTGGTCGATGTTAACCATGAATACACATCACAAGCGCATGACGGTTTCATCTTCCAAGGGGGATAAAACAGTCGCCTTCAGGAGGAGAAAGAACCTCTCCCGCAACGCTGATAGCAATGGACAGTATTCGGACAGGCACGCCGATAATCAGCCGCTCTTCCCCCAGCTTGCTGTGGCTCCAATGTGAGATGGTCAAGAGAACGTTCTTTTCAACTCGTAGGCCAAGAGCTTTCAAATCTCTTTTGAAACGTCTTTCTAGTAATTCTGTTCATTGGCAAAACGGTGGATATGGCCATGTCCCAAATAAAACGATCAATCGAGAGGCTAATAAAAACAGTCCCACGAATGCCGTCAGTTATTCTCATCTGTAAATTAGCTAATTACTAAAGTTCGAGGTTTTTTACGTTTATCGTCTTTGGCCGCTTGGCGTGAATTCAAGCCTGATGTACGTAACGTTCTAGAGTACGATGGAATATGCAGTTCAAGCATTAAAAAAAAGATGTTGCGACTTTGCAAATAATATATCGTCGAGCTACCAAACTTGTCACCGGACTCAGCCGGAAACCATGCAATGAGCGAATCAAAACCCTGAATTTATTCGATTATCCACGTCGTCGTCTCCGGGGCGATTTGATTTTGGTTTACAATGTTTTGAACACCGCAAATCACCCTCTACAATTCTTATTTAATCTACGGGGCTCGCATAAGACAAGAGCTCACACATTTATTCTAACTGTCATTCACTCGCGACTCAACTGTAGACGACATTCTTTTGACGTGCGAGTTTGTTTTAATTGAAACAATCTACCGAATCAGCAGATTTTTTAGAGAAGTCTTGATGCTTTTTTGACCATAAACCCATGCACCGAAGAAAACTATACATCTTAACACCATGCATCTACATTTTTCATCCCACCAATCGGAAACAATTTCTGTCCTTTGGATTTTTACCTGATTCTTGAACTGCTCAGTAAGCAACCTAATCCCATTTTTGCTTGTTATATTATTCGTTGTTGCAATATTATTCTGTGGTTTTTTGTAAAGCAATATGCTTCTTAGACTATTAAAATTGAATTGGATTGAATGATCTGAATTGAGTTAAAAAGGAAGTCACGTTTTATTGAATAAGTAACGCTTTAATTATCTAGAACGAGAGAACATATGCTGAAATGTAAATACATAAGTTTAA
>JACCGJ010022098.1:0-20158 GCA_013407085.1 Atriophallophorus winterbourni
ATCTTCGTCCTGCGACAGTTGCTAGAACACCGTCACCTGTATCAGCGACCTATCATTGTGGTCTTTCTGGATATCAGAGACGCCTTTGACTCGGTTGACAGATCCGCCCTATGGAACTGCTTACTTCGCAATGGAATCCCATCGAAGTACGTCGCTATCCTAAAGAACCTATACGCACACTTGATAGGGAGGGTAAGGGCGTACGATAGCCTTTTAATGTCATTCATCACCACTAGGGGTATAAGACATGGCTGTCCAATCTCCCCGTTCTTGTTCAATTACTCCATCGAGGACGTCCTCCGGAGTGCTCTCAGTAGTTTCTCCACTGGTGGCGTTGAGCTCCTACCAGGTGAGCGGGTTATGTACCTGGATTATGCTTATGATATTGCCGTATTAGGCGAAGACCCAACATTTATTAAACAAGCCTTGGATATGATGGCAAAGGAGACATCTAAGTATGGGCTGTTCTTCTCGCCAAGCGAGAGTAAAGTGCTCCTTCAGGACTAGTCTGGTGAACTGCCAAATTTTGCTATAAATAATCTGATCCTCGATCATGTTGAGCAGTTTAAATACCTAGGAAGTCTGGTGGTTTCTGGGGGTCGGATAGAAAAGGAAATTACGTCCAGAATTGCTAAGGCCAGACTGACATTCAATGAACTTAAGTGCCTCTGGAAGAGACGTGATTTGAGCTTGGGTATTAAAGGAAGAATATACTCCGTCTCGGTAAGGACAGTATTGCTATACGGAAGTGCATGTTGAACAGTTCGCTCAGAAGATGTTAGGAGGCTTAAGGTCTTCGACCAACGTTGTCTGCGACGGATTGCTCACGTACGGTGGTAACATCACGTTTGCAACTCTGAGGTCAGGTGCATCTTAGGAAGCAACGGCACTAGCTGTATTGACTAAAGTCGTTGGTTATCGCGTAGACCACGCGTTTCTTATTTCGACAATTCAACACAACGATTCGTATTTATTACGGTACTATTAAAAAGATTAAAAGACAACAACAATAGACAAACCTCAACTGTAACGGGTTATACAAATGTTGTGAGCCAAAAATGCTCAAATTTTCCAAATTTAAACAATAATTTCAGCCAATGCTGACAAGATAGACTGCCAAATTATAAATGCCAAGTAATAAAATTACCAATACAATGGTAAACAATCGTCTCTGTTTTCTCCAAATACCACATGCAAAAATATGTGGAATTTATTGGCAGCCAAGCAATATGAATTACTTCAATAAAACAATATGTGGTGTACAAGTGGATAAGGAAAATGTGTACACAAAAACAATGGAAGATAAAACTGTTGAGAATTAAGAAGAATCAAATTGTTCAAACCGAAAATAAGAAGGAATTTTACACATAAATTTCGTCATTCACATCGCCGGCCAAATTTCTTCTAAACCTGAGTTCTGAATGAAACTAACTGATTGGTTCCGCCTCCCTACCCAACTACTCCAATCTTGACCAAAAAAACGCAGTCAAACAGTAAGTGACTTTACTGAGTGGCGAGTCACACACGCCACATACCTCTGCTATCATTGGATTTCTGTGGCTTTTATGGAGAAAACGTTTGTCAAACGTAGACTCACCACGACCTCCAGCTTCGCTCCTTGCCCTTCAAGAAGTTCGAGCTTGCGCTATTTGCGCCCCCACGCCCGCCTCCGGGACTTCGTCTTCTTGAGTTCCTACCAGCGGACAAATTTTTCGTATATCGCGGGTAACCAAACCATTTTTTGTACGAACAACAACAGACCCCAACACGGAAGTTACGTTTACGATGGATCCACTTCTGTCTTGTCTGTATCAGTGATAGATACTCTGACTTCCAACGCTTAGAAAAGACGTTTGCCAAGTGCATTGATTGTTTCCAATTTCTCTTGTAACTGTCAACAAACCCATCATCAGAATGCATTCCATCGTTTGAGCGATTCAGCAACAATTTGATGGGACACAGAGAAAGAGTGTCAATGTCGTCTGAAGAAAAAGGAACAAGCGGTCTGTTGTTCATAATCCGCTCGACTTCAATCAAGGTGGTTTGCAGTGTCTCGTCGGATGGTGTATGTTGTTCGCGTGTAACATTCATAGCACAACGAATTGATTTTATCAGTCGTTCCCAAACACCTCCTCGATGACTAGAGTATGGAGGGTTAAAACACCATTTAATACTGTGTGAAGCTAGCCTTTCCAATAAACCCTCACCTTCTAATCCTTTCAAGCAAATACGCAGCACTCGTTCCGGACTGATGAAGTTGGATCCGTTATCTGGATATATGATTTGGGGTTTACCTCGACGACCAATGAAACGGAAGAGCGCCATCAAAAAGGAATCAGTATCCATAGAATAGGCTACTTCCATATGAACAGGGCGTGACTGTAAGCAAGTAAACAAACATCTATAACGTTTTTCTACAAATCGACCTCGCTTTACTTCAAACGGTCCAAAATAGTCCAAACCCACCTTGGCAAAAGTGTACGAGCCTGTGGCAACGCGAACTGGGGGAAGATCAGCCATCAGTTGAGCTGCGGGTCTGGCATTTAACCTTTTGCAGATGAGGCATTTTCCAAGTACCCGCTTTACAGATGACAGCCCACCGATAGGCCAAACTTTCCTGCGCAGGACGCTCTAGCATTGAATGTCCTTCGAGGAAATGAACGTTACGAATCAATAAGTCAGTGACGTTATGCTTCTTGGGAATTATTACGGAATGAATGCTTTCAACTGCAACATCAGAATGCTGTAGACTTCCACCAACCTTTACCATACCATAATCAATGAAAGAACGTAACTTACTCAACGATTAAAAATTGGATTTGCAGGGTTTCACATAGCACTTTATCTCCAAAGGCATTCTGCTGCGTCAATTGAATAACTTCGGATTCGGCATTTTCGAATTCATTAAAACCAAGTTTGTCTACCGATAAGGATATATCGGAATGATGACCAAACATAACATCAGTGTAACGTTTGAAACGGACCAGCAATGCAATTGAGCGTAAAAGTCTTTTCCAACTAAAAATCGATGAAGAATGTTGTCTATTCCTAGTTCTGAATCCATTGACGGAATGTTACAATTAGCACTTTCGAATTCAGCTTGCTAGGTGCGCTGTGGATTAACAATTTCAGGCCACGTATCGATAATTTGTCTTAGAAAGTCAGGGCCGCTTAAGCAAGATACTAATTGAGACAACTAGATGGCACCTCGTGAGGTCACATCAGCTGGATTAGAACAGGTACCAACATGCCTCCACTGGCATGGTATCGTGTGTTCGTGTATGAACATCAAGCGATTCGCTTTGAACGTTGAGAAGCGACTAGTTTGATTGTTAATATAATACAAAACGGTCATCGAATCAGTCCAAAAGTTAATGTTTTTAACAAGTTCACCAAAAGCGGATTTTAGTATCAAATATAAACGTACCGCAAGAACAATTCCAACCTAGGAATCGATACTGTTTTCAGAGGATTCACTCTAGATTTCGAAAACAGGAGACGAACCGGCGAAATGACTGAATCACTACATGAACGTCCATATGCAACAGCGCCATTGCGAGATTCCGAGGCATCACTGAAGACGTATAGACTTAAGGACGTCATACTTCCATTTACTTCGCTAATGCGTCGTGCAACACATAACTCTTTGATCGCATGCATGCCTTTGATCCACTTGTCGCACACCAGCTGAAGATCATCACACATCGATTTGTCCCAACCCGAAGGTTTTCTGAAACAACGTTGTAGCGATTCTTTTTCAGAGAATATCCAAGGACTCATCAAGCCAAGTTGGTCTTACAAGCCACTGACTACTGACAATAAACTTCGTTTCGTTTTTGGGCGTTTTGCGAGATTCAGATCAAACGCAAATTCGTCTGTGGCTGCATCTCATTTAACACCCAGCATTTTTTCCATTGGTAGCTTACGGCTAATGGCTCGTACATTAGGTGTGCGGTCATCCACAGGCACATCATCAAATAAAATACGGTTATTGGAAAACCACTTTGTCAAACGTGAACCTCCCATTCGTAACAATGTTGACTACTGCCTTATCAAGGACTTCGCTTCCTCCTTAGTAGGCACTGATATCAAACAATCATCAAAATAAAAAGTTTTCGAAACCTAATTCCCAATTCTTTCTCCGAATAAATGACCGAACTCCTTGTCCGTTCTACGCAGTGCAAACGTAGCGCAAAATGGGGATGACGTTGACCCAAAGCGATAAACTGTCATCCTAAATTTTTTAATGGAACGCCGCATATAATTATCCCCTAAGTGCGTCTCTATCATAGTTTGACATTTTGACTTGTAGAAACATCTCTTCGATGTCAGCAGCAACAGCAAAGACATGTAATCTGAAGCACAGCAATACGTTGATCAAATTTGTTGTCTGATTTGGTCCCTGAAATAGTACATCATTCAACGACACACCATTGTGTTTAGCCGCACAATCGAACACTACTCTCAGCTTTTCCGGTGTCTTAGGAATAAAAACAAAATGGTGAGGCAAATGCCAAACAATATTCTCCTTGGCATTATTCAGAACGGGTTCCATATGAATAATCTCAAAATGATGCGCCATAACCTTGTTGTAACGCTCGAACAAACCACTATCACGTTCAAATCGACGCCGCAAGTAGCTTAAGCGCCTTTCCGCTGTCAAATAATTTGTAGGAAGTTTACTTCTACCAGCCTGCTAAGGTAGCGGTACTTGAAAATGACCGTCAATAATTTTTGATCCCCTTACACTTTCACACGCTACTGTGTGGACGTATTTTTCGTCGCTCTGACAATTTTGATCATATCTTCGTTGCATCTGCACGGATTTATACTATTTGAAGAATTCCGAGTATCACTCAACGATATGTATCAGATTTCATACTTTGCGATCTTGCAAGGCAACTTATAGCAAAGTTACCAGTTTGACGGGAAAAGAACATTTTGTTCACGCGCACAAAGTTTTTCCTAGCACCAGCTATCCTACGGATTTTACAATCACTGCAAAGACCACATTGAACTACAAGTTTCGATACCTTATTTCGTGTTCTATCTTCTGTGGTTCACGAATTATCGCGGATTATTTGTTCAATGCCGAAATCTCGCCAATGAACGCAGTCAAATCTCTCAATGGACAAAACACCTATTATCGATCAACCAGTAAGCCCTATGCAACCCACACATGTGCGAACGCGTAACGAGATTCACTGACAGGACAACAAAAATAGCGATTCAGCTGTGACTGTGAGAATATTCAGGCGACGGCGACACTGAATCCGTTTTGCCTCGCATCAACGTGTTTTTGAAATCCGGTAAGCTTATACTGTTTCAGTTCAATGTGCGATTTCTTCTCTGCGGGTTTTCACCAACACGTGTCATGTGATGAGACGTTAAATGATGAGTGGCGTAAGGTTAGTGAAAAATATATCTATCCATCTTTTTGGTATTTCGTGTCATGCCCTGTAGAAATTCAAATATAAAAATGACCATCGCAAGAGTATACTTCATCGGTTGGAAAGTGTCTAATACAATAAAGAGTAGACGTCTGCAAATAGAATAAAAGATAAGCAATATATATAATTCAAGTGCTGATTATACTCGCTCATTCATTCATTCTGTTCGGACTGTTATCAATAAACACTGTGGATCCACGGAGTGGTTATTCTTCAATTCAATTCCTGGGTTGGTTGATTATTCAATTCAATACGAGAAACAGAACGTTTGTTGAACAAGCCGTACTGGGATTATACAAACCCAGGATCATTCGCAAACTGAGGTGGTTGTGGTGATTGTTCGATTAACGATCAATAATAATCGATCATTCATCACCACTCATTCAAAGATAATCAATAGTACTATCATTCAAGTTCTGATTATCACTCATTTCATTCATTCTGATTCTGGTTGTTATTCAATACATACTGTGATTCGAGTGAGCGCGGTTTGTTCTCACTTACATTCTTGGGCTGATTATTCAATTCAATTTAATACAATTCATTACAGACGTCATAATAATATAATTTGAATTTCCCGTGCTCGATTTCTCTGTGCTTGATCAGTTGCAGTTCAGTTGCACAGGACAGTAAGTGGCTAACGAACCAATCTAGTTTCCAGAATTACTTTCGGTGGAAAGCTGCAGAGAAACAAGCACCAATGACAAAACTTTATTTTTCCTTTTGTGCATTGGATATTTCAATTTCAAGTTGCACAGCACTGAATGGTTCAATGGTTCAATGGTTTATTGTGGTGTAAAAGCATAGCTTAAAAATAACCACAGGTTGGTATGTACAGTGTGGTGGAAATAAAATTGTGAGTGTCATCTGTTCGGGGACGGGGAGGCCTTATAGCG
Source organism: Atriophallophorus winterbourni (assembly GCA_013407085.1). NCBI lineage: Eukaryota > Metazoa > Platyhelminthes > Trematoda > Plagiorchiida > Microphallidae > Atriophallophorus > Atriophallophorus winterbourni. The sequence continues at coordinate 6,347 of JACCGJ010022098.1, forward strand.
GGCCACACTCGCTTTGGAATTGCGCCTTCCTTATATTGCGAGGCGGTAGCAGGAGAATACGGAGGCATCGGGGTGGCGTTAGACCTGGAAACAAGTAAAACTGAAAAAATGAAGCTAATACGCGATGCGGTGTAGTGGATCAGTGCTGATCCGAGAACAACAGCAATCGGACAGACAAGGCCTCAAGGTATGTCGTTGTGGAGATCATTTAAATGAGCGTCCAGACTCCGTTTAAAAACCTCTACGGACGTTGCGGATACGACTTCCTGGGGTAGACTATTCCAGTGAGTACATATCCGGAGGGAAAAGAAATGCCTGCGACAGTTGAGGCGTGAGTGTTGATATGAAGTTTGAGTGAATGGCCACGAAGATGTGAAGTTTCACGATTAAGGACGAGAATGTGTTTACAGGGGTGATCAGTGGATGAGAGGATTTGGTAGGTGAGAATGAGGTCACCACGGAGCCTTCTGTATTTCACTGAAAAGAGATTGAGGGAGCGAAGACGTTCAGGATAAGCATACGAAGCCAGACCTCTGACAAGTTTTGTGGCGCGTCGCTGGGGAGCCTCAAGAAGTCTTTGGTCCTTCAGTAACCACGGGCACCAAACTTGAACGGCGTATTCGAGATGTGGACGGATGAATGTTTTGAGCAAAAGCGATAAACATTGAGGTTCAAATCTGCGAAAAACACGTTTGAGAAGACCAAGCATGGCGTTTGCTTTATTGGCTGCTCTCAGGCACGTCGCCGAGACTGACATGTTGGACTGCACGATAATGCCTAAGTCCCTTTCTGAGGAAGTCGTCTCAATTGGGTGTAATCCCAGGTAATAGCTTGGGCTAGAGTTTGCACGCGTTGAAAGGACGCGGCATTTCTCTGTATTGAACGGTAAGCAATTTTCGAGTGACCACACATAAAGCGAATTGAGGTCGTCCTGTAGTTGATCGATGTCGTGTTGACATGTGATGACTCTCCAGAGTTTCATGTCGTCGGCATACATGAGCGTGTGGGAATCAATGGCTTGAACGACATCATCAATGAAGGATAGGAATAGGGTTGGCCCGAGTACAGAGCCTTGAGGGACACCGCTGGAAATGCTGAAACTTGAAGAGAGACATCCATCGACGCGGACGCATGCGCGGCGATCTGATAAATAACTCTCAAGCCACTGAAGCAACTGACCTGCAATCCCTAGAGAACATAATTTGCGGAGCAAGATTCGATGGTTGACTCTGTCGAAAGCTTTCGAGAAATCTAAGTATACTAGGTGAATCTCTCGTCCTTTGTCGACTTCGGATGTCCAGTGGTCACGTGCGAGCATCAGGTTTGTCACACATGATCTCCGGGGACGGAAACCGTGTTGCGAATCAGACAGAAGGTGTAGTCCTTCAATGAACTGGATCAGAGAGTCACTGATAATAGATTCCATAAGTTTCGATATAACAGAGAGTAATGTTATCGGTCGGTAATTAGACACGAGAGATCGAGAGCCGCTTTTATAGATGGGAGAGATAGATCCACACTTCCAGTCAAGTGGGACACAGCCGTTAGCAAAAAGGTGCGTGAAAAGATTAGCCAGGGGATAACAGAGAGAGGAGGCACATTCGCGTAGGGTTCGGGGATGGAAACCGTCTGGTCCAGCGGAACTGGTGGGCCGTAAGTTTTTTAGTTTATGATATATAACTGTGGGTGTAAATTCGATGTCACATAAAGTGGAATGGGATGGGGATGAATTTACAGGAATCGTGATGTTGCCCGAAGAAGATTGAAAAATTGAGGCAAAATGAGCTTTCAGAGCTTCGGCCGCAGCTGCAGCATCCTGGGTCAAGCCTTGTGGAGTCTCAAGGATCGTAACTCCAGGTTTAACATACCTCAAGCGGTTCACATAACTAAATAACCGTTTGGGATTGATGGCAAAAGAGCTCGTTAGTCTGTACTGGTAAGCGAGTTTGTCATCGCGAACTAGCGAATTGACTTTGTTACGAAGCTTCCGATAGCGCTCCCAGTTCGCAGGAGTTGGCATACTGAGATAGGTAGCCCATTCAATATTTCTTTCCCGCATCCATTTTCGAGTGCGACTACGAATTGGAGTAAAACCGCGACTTTTGAGAGTAACTTCTTTGGTAATGGTGCATAAGCTTTGCAGATGCTGTAAGCGGGTGGAAAAATGAAGCCAGGCATCTTCCGCTGAAGTTGATGAGTTAATAATCCAATCTTGTTCATCAATGATAGTGTTGAGAGACGCGTAGTTTGTCCGTTTACATGAATAAATAGAGCGTGCATTTACCTTATCAGCCCAGTAAACTAGGTCGAAGTGGAGGAAGACATGATCACTACGCCCAAGTGGGGGTTCCCGTTTGATATATTCGATCATTGATTCGTCATTGGTCAGAATCAAGTCTAGCAGAGAGGGCGAATGCTGCGAGTGAAAACGTGTTGGGAGCGTGGAGTGGTTGAAAGTGGATGACTGTGTATTAAGTCCAGTAGTTCATTTGATAGAGGGTTGCTAGGATATGGGTCACAGAATAGGCGTGGTGAGTTGAAGTCACCCATAATGAGGACATGTGTGTGGGAAACAGTTAATGCGTGGTTCAGATTTGTCAGCAATTGCATGTCGCGAGCCGCTGAGCTATTGGGTGGACGGTAGATGAGAACAATCAGTAACGTTGAATGAACGGATAGTTGCAGAACACAGGTAAGAGCGTCGGAAGATTGAAAACCATCTAATACTGAGCAGTGTAATGATGATCGGGTGTAAAGAGCTACACCTCCTCCTGCTGTAGGCCGATCTGACCGGAGGACAGTCATGTTAGTCAGCTCAATCTCACTGTCGAGGTGGCAATCACTCAACCAAGTTTCTGTGACGGCAAGAATGTCATAGGGGCAAGCGGAAGTACGTAGTCTGAGTTCGTTAATTTCACTAAGAAGGCTTTGAGCATTAGTATAGCCACATACCAGGGACTTCCGCAGAATAAGTGAAGGCTGATTTACACCTGAGCCGGTCGGGACACGACCGGCTGGTTCAGGTTTTTTGATACGTCAGTAGATGCGGGTGGTATATTTGTTACTTTAGGATTGACGAGTGAGTCACCCTCGGTGCCAGTGTTGGGCAATCTGGATACAACGGTCGGTATAGGATTACGGCGTGGATTGTCGGAATATAGTCGAACATTAGGTGGAGCATATCTACGAGTTGTACGCCAAGCACTTAACGCAGAATTTACCATATCGGGATGTAGAAAACAAACCTTCAGTAAGCGGGGAGAATTACCAGAGTATGTACCTGAACGAGGAAGACGGTAAATAGCGGTTGTAATTATATCAGTACACTCCATGTGACTATGTAGGAAACGCCCCTGATCGTAATCATGCTGTTTCTTATCTAGATCATTCGAACATTCGCCTTCTGGTACACCATGAATGATGATAGCTGATGGCTCTCGGCGCGTTGATTTAGAATCACGATTCTTTTGGCGCTCAGTCCATGGAACGTTCGGAAAGATCCGGATAATACTAGATTCACCGTGGAGTAAATAGGCAGACAATAAAACGTTTTCAGCTTGTTCACTCGTTTGCAAGTCAATACGTAAGAGACGGGCTTTATCGGCATGGGGGGAAGATGGATGTCGGGTTAATCGTGTTATACCCGAGGGATCTATGGCTGGTGTAGTGAACTACTTTCACTTCCTATTTTGTACATACACTTTTCGGCCTTGCATAGTCATGTATACTTCATTTGTATTAATGCTTTTGGTGGGTAATATAATTTCGAACTCGGACTTTGTCATCTTCCCTGGTTGCGAAGTCTGAGCATCGTGGTTCGTTGTACGAACCCTATATAACAGTCGCATACAAGTATAACTTTGTTTGCCACTTTACCTTTGTTTCACGGCTCACTGAGCCCGATCTTACTGTCTCCACCTGATGACAGCAAACAGCCAGAAACCGGTAGTTGAGTGTAAGGGATGGGGATGTGAGCAACACTTTACTTTAATCAATAATACTGTTATTCAAATTCTCGTTGTCAAACTTGCATGCATTAATGGATACCGTGTAGTTCGAATACTGGACGTGGTTTATTCTCACTTCTATTCTTTGGTTGGTTGTTTCATTCAATTCAATACAATTCAATTCATTACAATTGGCGTCGTGATCAGCTGTGTCGTTTCCTCAAAATTTATGATCTCTCAATATTCATGGAACCCCAGAGAAATGAAAGATTATCTGAAACGTTTTGAACTTTGGTGTCTTAACAAGGGTGAAATGCCTGATTCAATTATTAATGTGCATTTTCTCACTTCAGCAGGAGAAGATGATTAGGCTCTTTGGAAAATTTATCATTTCCTCTCCCATCTGCTAAGAAGACATTCAATGAATTGAAATTAATTTTATTAGCTCATGTCACCCTAAAATTTCGCAATTGCTTAACGTAATCGCTTCAATACAATGCGAAGACACGAAAACCAATCTATTCGTCAATTTATTCTGGAATTTCAAACATGAGCTTCACGTTGTGCTTTTGAAGATAAACTAAATGATCATTTAAGAGATCGTTTAATCGCTTCAGTCAATGAACCCGATTTATATCGACAGTTATTGTTGTTTAATAATCCAACTTTTGAAAATGTTAAGAGAATATGTGGACATTATGAAGATCTTGCAAAAGAAATTAATCGTCAAATTAATGCTCACACTTAATCTATTTTGTTCGAAACCTCCAAATCTAAACTTCAGTCGAGCAACCGAACGCAGCAGTAAAGTGATTCTGAGGTCAAACCAGATAGAATAAGCAAATTCGGCAAAAGTATTTCCAATTTTGACAATCAGAATTTTGAAAAATGTGCATTTTGTGGCAAGTAACAATCTCGAATTCGTAATGCTAAATGTTTTAAATGTGGTAAATTTGGACATATTCAGTTAGTTTGTCGAAATTCGAAGACATGGTATGTGCATAGTAGTGATACAAAAGTCGTCAATGTTGAAAATCAAATAAGCTCACTATTATTATCAGTGTTACCATCCACAGTGTATCATAGTCCTTAACGTATATTCAGTAGTTATAGTTCCAAAGAATATTTTATTGACGCAGGAAGTGTGGAAACATTGGTTTCATTGAAAGAAATGTATATTATTTTTCGATAAACAATGTCAGGCGTAAAATGAAGGTTTAGAGGTTTGAGATTATCTAGATTTCGTGTGGCAGCATTACGTATTGTCTCACCTGAGAGATAGGTTCGAAGTGCGATCGAAATTAATTGTTAACCTTCTCGAAGATTTAAATGGCGGATGACTGGTTTTCGCCCTCCTTCTCCCGTTTATATTTTGGTACAGGATTTATGGGCTTTGTAAGAAATGTCAGCCAGATTGCGCTCATATCGACATCGGTCTTGCCGCTTGAGAAAAATGTCACGATTCCGCAAACGTCGATATTATTGATATCTTGAAGGTGTTAGACAAGCAGTATAATCCTACCAGGCTTGATTACGTAGTGCATTATATTTTCACATATCGCTTTTTATGTACGCAATGTTATGGATACTAAGCGTAACAGATGTATTCAAATCATATGATGGTGTATACGTATCCGGTTTGGTTATCATATGCTCTCCATTCGTAAAAATGTATAAGAGTTAATGCAGTGTAGCTTCCCCTAAGGCGAGTGAGATGCAATACGGAATTGTACAACGGGTGATAATTAATAATTTCTAGAATTTTCCGTGTAGTCTACCGTGATGCCTGATGGCAAACCACGTGAATTAAAGTCGCCCATAACTAGCATTTGGTTACAATTCATTGACAAGAAAATCTGGATGAAATTGAGTAAAGTGATTAGTTTCTTCTGAAGCGTAAGGAAGACGGTGGATTACGGCCAATAGCGCATAAGGTAGGAGTTTTCTTCAGCAACGCAACGAGAGGTCATTGATTCAAAAAATGTGTGAACAATGGAAAAATATGTTTTTTTTCGTTTTTTCATTTCTCTTATTACTAGACAATGTATTGGAAAATAGGGAATGCTAGTTAGCGTTTAATTCCTTCTTGATTCTCAACAAGTTTTAGAGATTCATTATACCATCAAAAAGCTAACTTTAATTGTTGACCACACGGTTGTTGAAAAAGTGCTCACGCATTAGCAGCTCAGATTTAGCCATCGACTTACCATTTTAGCTGTTATTGGAGCAAGTTTCAATAATTCAGTAATATTATTTCCTGCGAAACACTTCAATATCCTAAAGGCTATAATTAGGTAGTCGCGCAAATAATACAAAGGCAATCCATTTTTCATCCATCTTCCGTATTTCCGTGGATATTAAGCGACATTCTTATATTGAGTGATCTGCATATGTGAACAGTTTGCGTTTATTATGTAGTTTACATAATCGTTGTATATTTCGTCTGAATTATCGAAAATATTTCATCATTGTTTTATTATGAGCAATGATGATAATATATTGAAAATTTGAATATAAAATTTACGCCCCTCAATTATTCTGCTTTGGTACAAGTCTATCTTGCGTGAGTATGTTAGATTTGAATAATTTGTTAAGTTAAGAAGTGCATTGCGATTTGTTCAAGGTAATATTGAGTCGTAAGTTGTTAGTGATGAAATAATGGCTGAATCAGTCACTACACCAATTACAAACGGTAAATCCGTTTTCTTGAAAAAATTATTCATATTTCGTAATTTTCATTATTTCTTACTCATTTTAATGAACTACTACGTTCTTTATAGTCAGTTCACGATGGAAATTTAACTGCATTTCTCTGATTTATATCGAACGAGGAATATGCAGAAGAAAAAAGAGATTAAAAATTATAATTTATTGACAATCAACACACTCTCGCATTTTTTGGTCAACGACTGTAAAAGCCACAACTTATAATGTTTCAATTTATTTATTCATGAACACAGTGTGATTCAAAAGGTGATTCAAAGTTCAAAGTGATTCAAAGTTGTAATAGTCTAAAAAGCATTTAGCTTAACAATAACCATAGGATGGAGTTATGAGTTATATACAATGAAAAAGAAAAAGAACATGGAAACGCATATAGTGTAAATCGTATCAAATTTGGGTTTACTCTCAAGTATTTGTCCAAATTAGCTTTAAAACTATCCAGGTTGGCTGAGTGTGTAACAATGGGATGAGAGTGTTCCATGTGAAGCTTACACGTACAGCATACGAATATCTTCGACAGTTCGGTCTTGAATTGGGAATAAGCGCTGTAAGTTCATGTTTCCGACTGCCACGGGGTGGCGAGCGTGTGAAAAGTTTGGACAAGGGATGGTTAGGGACGTGCATAATGTTGTACATCAGTATGAGGTCACCTCTCAGTCGACGACAGCGAAAGTCTAAAACATTGAGACTCCTCAAACGTTCTTCATATGGTTTAGCAGCTAGTCCGGGTACAAACTGTGGTTCGGTTGTAAATACACTACAGAAGATTGATGTCTTTCTGAATCCACTGTGACCAAGCCTGATTAGCGTACTTCATCGCTGGTCTCAGATAGGTGTTCATGATACGGGGTACTGACTGATTCGAGAATCTGCCGAAATTTCGTTTCAATAACGCTAATACTTTTGACGCCTTTTTGATTTGCTAGCGCACTTGTTCCAGAAAATTTTACTGATATGTGATGTAAGAGACATGTTAAGTGTCATGTAGCTTTGAAATTCTTCTTTTTCCTTGCTACTTTAGACTTTTATACATTACCGATTTTTGTGACTTGAATTTGGGTTATGTTTGTTTTCTCTTCGGTTGTGCTCACGAAGCTGAGTTACCTGACAGTAAATTAGCTCAGTCGGATTCTGTGATTGAATTTTCCGACACTAATTCAGATACGATGGAGAGCAAGCCTGGCACACCAGACACCTATTCAGCTCCAATGAATAGTAAGCCTGGTTTACATGACACTAAATCACCCGAAACGGGGGCGACAGTTGGTAGCCATGACATTCCATATGATTGGAGTAAAGTGTTCCGTTGTGTACCTGAGGAGCCATTTGTGTTTCGAACTGATGATACACTAATAATATTTTGCAAATTAGATATGTTTAATTGGCGCGAGATGTCGCTGTTTGAGGATGAAATACACAAGGCTCGCTCGGGGTTGGATACCATACTTAAGCTTCTCGTAGGAGAGAGTGGCAGAACCGGAGGACGTGGTGGGTCATAGTCTAGCAAACTTTCCCCCTATAAAAAACCACATGTGTCCAGTGATGGTGATGCGACGTGGCGTGTGTGACTCACCACAAAATAAAGTCACTTAATTTATTCTATTGGGCTTTTTTTGCTTTATGGATTGCAGGTTGCAGACACATTAGCTAAGTTGATTACACATTTAGACTCCATGGAAGAATTTGGTGGAAGGTGTAAGAGACATGTTGGGTGTCATGTAGCTTTGAAATTCTTCTTTTTTCTTGCTACTTTCGACTTTTATACAATACCGATTTTTGTGACTTGAATTTGGGTTTTGTTTGTTTTCGCTTCAGAATTTAGAACTTGAACTTTGCTTTTTGTATTTGTTTTATTGAAAATCTTCTGTTCACATCTTTGGTGAAGCTTTTGTTTTAATTCATTGTTTATGCCATTGTCGGTCATTGTTGTTGAATTTGGTTGCCATTTTGAGCACTTGTAATTGGCTTGTATTTTGACACCACTTTTGGGTGTCTTGTCTTTGATAGACATTTTGGACGGCAATTTTGGTAACCCCTTTCATTCTATTTATATCTCAGTTCGTCATTGAACTTGTTTGCATTTGATATTGATTCTGGAGTATTTTGACTCTACTGTTTGCTGTACGTTCCTATACAGTTGAGGTTTGTATAATTATTGTTGTTGTTATTGTTGCTAATTACAGTACCGTATAACATCCGAATTGTGGTTTTGAATTTGTCGGAATAAGAAACAGGTGAAATACGCGTTACTCACGTCACGGACGTTACAGGTGATACAACTAACGATTAAAAACAGAGTTCGGTAAAACTTATGATCAATGATCTGGTGTGTCGTCGAGAGTTATCTGTAGTGATGTGACTGTTTGAGTACACTACAATAAATATTTACCATGAATCGATTCTCAGTATAACTCAATAATTGGCTTTGAGCGATGTGGTGCTTCGACTGCCCTCGTTTGACCAGCTGATGTTGTCTTAATAAACAGAATTGGTGTGTTCAGCGGAGTAACACACAGACCACTAATTGTCAATTTTTGTAGCCTATGCATGTTTTCATCTTTGTGAGAGAAATAATTGTTAACTCAAATAACGTTTCGTTCTCGACAGTAATTGCAAACTAAGTTTTTCCATCAAGATTAAATTTCGGTTTACTGTTATTAAACTTATTTATATATGGCATTGCCTATGCAAATGCCATTAATCGCCTTTTTTCAGGCGAGCTGCAATTGTGAGCATTCAGTTTATGTGATGAACCATACGTTCATCATTGCATGAAAATAACGTATATTCAGTCTCCGTGCGATTTGGTTTGCATAAAAATGCTATTCTTTGCCATCCGTGGAGTTGGTTAATATTAATCTTACCAGCGAAAACAGGTATATGATTCCGGTTAGGTACTTATCATATTCTAAGCTGCACAATTTTTCGATGAACGTCATTTGTAGCAAGATGATGAGTGTTATTCTAAACAAATACTGTATCATCAGGCTTCTCATGGCGATAATGACTGTTATTATGTTCTCGAAGATGTTCTCAGCTCATTTCTGTCAAATTTTTAAATGTAAAATACTCATAGTCTACCAAGAGTGAATCGGCTGTGTTGTATCAAACAAGACGTTGCAAAGTAGGTGTAAACTGGTTGTGCAGCTTAAACGTCATGTAGCTACGAAGATTGGTGCGCCATGAGTAAGCCTCATTCTTTAAAATTTCGAATGAAAATGTTCGAAATGCTCATGTTTCGTCGCATTTTTCATTGTCAATCTCGGTAATAATATTATCTGATACTTCAAAATAGCAGGATAGCTGGGCACCGTGAACATGAATCTAAGTTGCAAAAGCCTTGGAAGATGAACTCAGTTATTAGGCTAAGTTGTGCATCTAGGCTTTTGTAAGTTTGAACTGCGTGCCATAAAAATAGCTTTCGCAAAACGGGTTGGGTCGTTATCTGTAGAAATGTTGAGAATCCAACACAAAATTTGTCTAGTGGTGGTTCTTCTCAAAATTTTCGTTAGAATGTGTAACGATTTAGAATTCCCTTTATTCAGACATATGACGCTGAATGGGTTTCCAGATCTAAAAAAATATTATAGTGAGCGATTTCAGCTTAGCACTCTGCAATATATAATTTAAGCTTATGAATATTTGACAGATTGGAAGATTGCAAATTGTGATAATATCATGTTGTCTAATGAAAATGGAGTGAGCTCCGGTAATTCCTTTCGGCTTCTTCGTCATACCCCACAGTACATTTTTGAAGATTACATGAAAGTAGTTTTAATTCTTCAGCTTCAACATAAACAATACCGATAACATGGTTTTAGTAAAAGTGCAATGCGCTTTCAAAAAAACAATCACTGCAATTAGCTTTAATCAATTTCAAAGAGAAAAATGCAAGCAATCTGAGCTAGAACCATTTTGGCTCAATGGAATTAGACAGAATGTAATTTAACTTTTGAATTATTTTATCCGTTACTATTCACAAGCAATAGACTCTTCGATTCAGACAAGATTCTATGTATATTTTGAGAAATAAAGATGATATATTGGAATTACTAATAATGATGTAAAAATATTGTATATGTTTGCAATTCTCCGAAATGTTCCTAAGAGAGACATAGGACTTTGCGCCTCCGTACTTAAAAGCACATCTTCATCATTCAGCATCATTCACACTATAGAAATAATAGCGAAAAGTTTCAAACTAGATATGTCCTAAAAAAATATATATAATGAAGGCATACCCATGTAACAAAAGTGCAATGGGTTTTACATGACACAAGATTAAATATTTATTTGGTTTTTAGTATTGACCTTTAAAATTACCTTGCCTACATATACGCGAACAAAGCATACCTATAGATCATCCACTCAACTGCACTGAATCCTGTAAAATAACTTGCTTTAAAAAAGTTTCTCATTTAGAAGAGACTTGGATTTGTAAATAATTACAGCTGAATAATTTGACTATTCAACGGCTCCGCAAAATCCTTTAACTTGGATGATCACTATCCACTGAACTTCCTTTGCTTTTCAGAAATTTTTTTTTTACAAAACCCGTAATTCTAATTGAAACATCAACAGATTACATATTATTTTTTGTCAAACACGTTTATCTGAAATTTACATTTATTATTTTAAACATTCCTAAACATAAACATAAACATATAAACACTCCTCTGCACATTTGACCTTGAAAATGTATTTCCGATTGTAGATGTATCATTTTTTAATGAAAACAATTTGGGAATTGTTCTCCCCACTAGGAATTTCTAGTATCTGTATTGCTGTAGAAAACGTTTTCATGAGAACCAATCATTTTTACAAAAAACACATGGTCTTAAAATGACCATTGGTTTTTTAAATATTTTTCCGTGAGAAATATGATGTAATATCACCTATAGATGATTTGAACTCTCGCCATGTAAAAACACGGATACAGTCAATTAGGTTTTCAAAAAAATTTGCGTGCTAATTTTAATGGAGGCCTCGACACAAAAAGCAATACTCAACATATTACAAATAAAACAGACGCTGAGAATATATTTATTAAAAACGTTCAATTTGAGGAAGTAAATTCAATGAGTAGCCTTAGGTATGACGCGGCTCGCTGTGTAAGATGAAAAATCAATTAATTTGACTGATATTCTTATGGTACATTATGCTTGTATTTTTTGGTTTCTTGAGGTTATTACATTTTGAGATTATCTATTTATTTATTTCAAATAAAGAATCACAAAGTGATTTCTGATCAGGCGCTCACCGTGATTATAAAAGACAAATATATTGTGGAGTTCACATCCCCATCCTTAACCACCATAACCGATTAATGCCTGTTTGCCACCATTAGGTGGAGAGAGAAAGATCAGTTTCAGTGAGCTTTGAAACAGTGGAAAAATAATAAACTGTGTTCTGCATATGTATATCTAGATACTCCCCTTACACTTAATGAGCTCAATAGGGCAATCGACCGCTTAGCGAATGAAAAGGCCCCTGGCGACGACGGAATTCCACATGATCCCATCAAATGCGGTAGAGCAGCATTATTACAACCTTTTCACCATTTGCTTCTTCAGTGCAGACAGGAGGAGTGTGTCCTACAAGAGATGCGAGACACGAAGATCATCACGCTATTTGAGAATAAGGTTGATAGAGGCAACTGCAACAATTACAAAGGAATCTCCTTCTAAATGTTGTAGGCGAATTGATGGCTAAAGCCTTACAGATCCAGCTACAAGTTTTAGTTGATTGAATTTTCTCCGAATCTCAATGTGTCTTCCCCAAGGAAAGATCAATCATAGGCATGATTTTCTCCCTAAGACAACTTCAAGAAAAGTGTCGAGAAAAACGTATGCCATTATACGCTGTTTTATTGATTTAACGATGGCATTCCACTGCGTCAGCAGGGAGGGTGTTTTCAAAATGTTTGATCTGATATGCTGCCACATGATTGCTCCAGCTCGTTATTTTGTTCCACGCAGGCATGAAGGGCTCAGTTCATTTTATCGGTATCAGTTCACAAGTCTTCGAAATTTGCCAAGGCGTCAAACAAGGATGTGTTCTTTGCTCTGCTTCCGAAGCACGCTTTTAGGACGAGTACACAAGGCATTTACCTACACACACGAAGTGAAGGCAAGCATTTCAGCCTGAACCGGTTGAGAGCACAAACCAAGCACGTGATGCACTAATCTGTCACCTGCTGTTTGCCGACGTATTAGCATTTATTACTCACTCCCAAGAGAACCTCCAGTCGGTAATGGACTGTTTTTCGTCGGCATGCAAAGACTTTGGTCTAACAATCAGCATGAGCAAGACCAAAGTCGTTGGTCAATGGACTGTATCGCCTTCAATCACCACTGTTGGAAACTGACAGCTTGAACAAGTACATTATTTCACATATCTTGGTTCAACCATTGCGGAAAACTCCTGCTAGACACGTAGATTAACAAGCGGGTTGGCAGAGCAGCTGTCATTTTGCCCAGATTTTGCGCTTGCAATTATTAAGAAAATATTTTAAATGAAAAATTACTTACTCATGTATAAAATTATATACTATAACTACTTGATGATAGCAAAAAGCGATAAAACGGTGGTGCTTTTCAAAGGATGGGTATGTATGTCTCGGCATGTCTCCTAATATGCTGATGATTAACGTGCATTAATAAAAGTTAATGACGCATCGAACAACCGAAAACATTTGAAGTAATTCCGAAAGTTGTGATGTATATGCACTTTTAATTTTACAAGCATACTTCCTGTCACTCTGGCTGCAAGTGGCGAAGAAAATGTGCCTAACACCGCGTGTACATATGTTTGTTATGTTTTCCGTTTATAATTTGTAGGTCAGTTATCTTCAGGCAGAAAATAATAGTGATCGTTCATCTATGTTCCAAACCACATATTATTGTTTTCCGACGAAGCAATAAATTTCCCTTAATGAATCTATTATTGAATTATTATTCAGTCTTGAATTTCCTTCTATTGAATTAATTGTATCTCGTGTACAGAAAAATTAATGTCAATTACCGATTTTTGATTAAATTTTCAACGTTTTCAAACGATATTTTTGGAGCAAGTACAAACTGACGCCATTATGCAAGGCAAATTATCCGAGCATTTTGGTTGGCAATATGGTAAATTAGTT
>JACCGJ010022102.1:0-12626 GCA_013407085.1 Atriophallophorus winterbourni
GATCATGAATACATACTTGAGACCAGTCATGGAATACGGTGTGCAGTCATGGTTTCCGTGGCTCAAGAAGGATGCTGAACCTATGCAACGAATCTATCACCAATTAACAAAACTAGTTCTCAGCATCGGAAACAAACCTTATAAAGAAAGGATAGCTCAAGTGAATCTGTTTGACTTTCCCTATCGACTAATCAGAGGAGACCTTATCCTACTTAAAAAAATATTCCATACCCCAAATCATCCCTTACTGGATTTATTCACGCGAAGGGATACGAGAATGAATATGTACTGGTCGTACCCCATTCCCGCCTGAACTGCAGAAGGTATTTTTAGTCTGTCCGCGTCTGTTTTACTTGGAACAGTTTACCTTCTGCCGTTGCTTACTCCACTAGCTTGCATGAAATTAGACGAATTTTAATTGAATTATTCGTTTCTTGAACACTTATATACTGCTTAACCGAATTCCTTATTTTGTTTATACACTTACATTTCAATTTTTACCATCCTATGGTTGTTGTTAAGCTTGTTGCTTTTTAGACCATTAAAAACCTTGAATTACCTTGAATTCTTGGAAAATACTAGTTTTCTTAGATACTCTTTTTAGAAACACGCGTACTATAAATATACCGCTTATTTTTCTGTCAGAGACCTTGGAATACGAAATGGATAAAGGCTGCTTCAAGCTCTCCGTTGTTGAGTAAGCAAGCAGGAATCAGTCTCAACAAGCGTTCGTTGGGATCTTAGACACAACACGTAATATTGATTGTCAAGGTCACACTAAAAATAGTTGTGGCATTTTTTGTGAAGCTGGATTACCAGCGGCCAAGTCGAGCGGTCAACTTACCACAAAAATCATCAGCGAGGAGACCAATTTGTTCTCATCGAATCGGGTCAATTTTTGCAACACCGTGTGGAGCACATTCATGAAGTGGTCGGTCACGATCACAACCATGCTACGTTGGATGCCTTCGAAAAATTCCTCCGTTTCAATGTGCAGTTGTGTCTGTCAAACGAATCGGGAACGGGGTAAGAAGTCGACAGGTAACAGTCGGTAACACGCAGATACTGTTGGCCTACGTTGGTCGATGTTAACCGTGGGTGCACATCACAAACGCACACACGTTAGCGTAGTGAGTTTCAGGAGAGTGTGGTTCAGAGTTGCTTTGCTAACAGTTCCAGCTCTGGCAGAGGGTTTCCTTTTGATTGAACTAGACATTGTTTATCAGCTAGCATTGGGTGTCCGTACGGTTTGTCATCAAGCTACATGACACGGTCAAATGTCCCCTAATCTCAATCAACGGTGTCCAACACGGGGCTTGAGTTTGGATGGGACTATTGCGATCTTGCTACCCGACTACATCAACAATCATGTGTGAACCATTAGGAAATCGGTCACGCAGCACTCTAAGATTGAACGAAACGACGGTTGCTATGTAGAGAGACGGCGAATGCTATGAGGATCTTAATCACGAACCACTTAGAAACAATATCATGATGTCATCTAGATAGATAACGAAGCTGTCTTGACAACCGATGTAGGCTGCGTGTATTCAATATTAATGCTGCTGTTGTTGGTGGTGGTGGTATCTTTCGGTCGATGTCAACTATGGATGTACACCACAAGCACATATCGGTTTCATGCTCAACAGCTCGTCATAAAGCTAAACAGTCTGAATCGGGAGGAACAATCTCTCCCACAGTGATGGACAGTAGTCAGCCGATCGGTGGCAGCTGCATGCCAACAGCATGAGCTACGAAGGAACGAAAAAAACATGAAAATAAACGAACAAAGAACAGCAAGCGCTGTATATTCATAATCAGAACACCATTACATCGGTAGCACGCACTGTGATGAGGTGCTTACACCTCGAATGGAACAGGCATTCAATCACGTTTCATCTGATTATCAATGATCATTAATTCGTAGGTTATACTATACAAACCAGCCTCGCAAAGAATTTAATAGATTTCATCAATCAAACAAAAAACCGAGTTATGATTCCCATACCGCACTTTGGCCAGCATACGGCCGGGGACTCCTCGAACCCGAGCTTCCGTCCGACGCCTGACATAACGAGAACAAGTGTGCCCGCAGCTCCGTGATGGTGTTGAGCATGGTGCAACATTCGACCGGCAATATCAAATCCGTGGTTCGCGAACACTTTCTGGTGGTGCACTCCAGTTCCACGAGGGTTCTGTGGGGCGATTATGTGTGAGGGACATGAGAGACAGCAGCCGCGTCGGAACACGGAACAAAACAAGCAAACATGTCAACACCGCACTAACCTTTTCACCGCTTCTCGGAGCAATTTGGCACAAATCACGCGGACTTGCTCGTCTAACAATTGCGCCTTCGGTTGTTGTGGCCACGCTAGTTCATGAACAAAGTTTTTCAATTTATGCAAACGCCACAGAAGTTCCATCACTGTCTGGCAAGGTCGACCGGATAGAGTGAAATTCTGCTCCTGGGTTCGGGAATCCTTGTAGCCAGGTGGGGGAAATTCGGTGTTTGCCAGATCACACAGCGCGGTGGTAGGTTGAGCATCTGATGGACGGGACGCGGGATACAAATTCGAGTCTGAACCCGTTGGTGGTATGCGTGTCTCAGGAGTGCTGAGGGACTCGTTTTGAGATGGTACAGACCTTGTGGGTAACACTGGGGGATGCATTTTTGCACTCCTTTCCGTGGAGACGTTAGTCACTGAGCGACGCTTGGCTAAAATATGAATGGAATGAAATAACCGGAATTTATCTTGACAATCTGGTAGGTTTTCAAATTGATTTCACAATCGAAAATCGCATTCACGTCATTAATACAATTATTTCAAATTCATTCGTTAATTCAAAATCCGTGCACTTACATATTACAACTGGTTTCTGGCCATTGGCACTCTTACAGTGGAGTCAGTATGATAAGTTTGGATGCCCCTCGAAATAGTGTTGTTGGTAGCCTCCTCTCTCGATGTCGACCATGGATGTACATCACAGTCGCATGAATTTTCATGTTCTACAGCTTTTTGAATGACTAATCAGTCCGATTCGGGAGGAAAAATCTCTCTCGCAGCGCTGGCAATGAAAGTCAGAACTCGGTTGTACTGCATCATTTGCACGCAGGCGGCGTGATCTGCGTTCAGCAGCCAAGAGCTATATATGCTCCTCCCCAGCTTGCAGACGACGCTTTACACAATGCCTCCAAAGTGAGCGGTCAAGAGCTAGTTCTTCCCAACTCGCGGGGTAAATGCCAAGAGCTTTCATCTCTCTTTTACAAAGGTCTTTGTAACGCAAGCGGTCGACTTCCTAATTGCAACTCACCATAGAGTAGATCTTTCGGAATACGACCATTTTCCATTATGTACACATGACCCAGCCACCGCAGGCGGTGCTGACATCCTCTGCTCTTACACTCCATAAACCGGTTTCTGGCTGTTTTCCGTTTTTTGGAGAAAGATTAGGTTCAGTGAGTTTTAGTGTCTCCACTCGATGACAACAAACAGACGGAAACCGGTTGTGGAGTACAAGTGCTGGGGATGTGAGCAGCGCAATACATGAGTCATTTTAAGCAGTTGGCATAGAAACACACGGTGATTCTCTAGCTGAACATCGTGGTTCCTCGTACGAACCCTATTTAACAATTGCTTTCAAGTAGTAAATAAAATGATGATACTGGGAGCCTGGTGTTCATCAGATTGACACAGCTGACTTTCAGAAGTGGTAATCCATAGATTTTTCTTATTTCCTCCTTTACAATCGACCAGTACATGGATAACAAATTATTTCTGGTTTTGACCAACCGACATTATGATATGATGTTAAGAAAACGGGGTACACAGCGATTAAGCTCAAAGCTGACGAGACTATGATGTACTCACCGATCGATCAGTGCCAATATCGGAAATCGATATGATTAAGAAGGCCTTGTGTCTTTTTTATCCGGGAATCGAGCAATAAACCGCTTCGTCCTTCTTAAAAACTTGCTCGCTTGTTTGTTAAGCAAATTAAAAGGGTCGTTCGATAATTTACATCCTTTTCGTTTTTACAACATTTTGTTTCCATAGGCGATTGCAACAGAACACGTACTGAGTACACCGATTAACATCACAGTGCAATTCAACTTGAATACATTTCTCGATTATACGTTTTTTTCGTACGAGTTCCCTCTTTTGAATTCCCTCGAGTGTCGAATGAAGACCTGTTCACTTAATTACACAAACAGCCCCCGCGTTTTATGATAAACGACGTCGGTCAAGACACATTAAATTAAAATTTATTCCCATTCGTATAGCTGTAGACAATTTTTGCGATACATTTCGACATGCCTGGAATCATCATACAAAATGTGTATGGGATTATTAATGTTGAAACCCGTGGAGAATTTCCCGTAGTGATTCATTTTAGTGTTGCATAGATTTTATAAATCGACAAGACCATCATATGGAACATCTATTCAGTCATTTAAAAAGGATTTCAGATCAGGATTTATTTGCGTATTATGATGCATGGCAGACAAAGTCACAAGCAAGCCGGCGTGCTGATGTCGCTTCACCCGTTCACGAAAGTTATTGTAGGAATCGAGGTGTAGATACCTCATTCCGATATGTCTGTAACTAATCTTTTAATGGTTCCATAGCTTTTTAGGTCAAGTCTTCATTCATCTCTATCTCCTCCTGGAGGATGAGTCGGCTTCAATGAAGAGTTTTGGGAAATAGGGTACAAAGCAGCGTCCCCAGCACCACTCGGCGTTTGTTTGAGTCAGCTTCACTAGCCTTTGCACAACCAAGTGCGGCCTGCAAGGCAGCAGGGAGTTGCCAGAAAGAGGTGGTGTGCACCAACTAACCGTTCCAGATTTTTCCTCAGGGTTTTCTCTCGAAGCCTTTCCCGCGATCGGGTATCCCGAAAGGCAGCGGAGGTTTAAAATCAGGGTTTTCCTTCTCCTAGATGAAATTCCCTCCGAGGTTAACGAGCTCCATCTACCCGAAGCAAACTGGTTTTCAGGCACCAGTCACTCGCCCTAGCCCCTTCTCCTGTTGGTGGAGGCAGTTTCGCCGGGCTCGGGGAGCCACTCGAGTAAGCCAGAAGCTGGACTTGGTTGTCAGGGACTATTTGGGACGCAAGCCATATGGGAGCATTTTATATACAGTGGGAGCTTAACCCCACTGCCCCCCGGCTATGACAACGATCTTTAGCATTTCAGTGTGCCATGGTTGTATGGCAGCTAAGCACTTGGTGATGTTTTGCTAAACCTTACAGTCTTTAATCCGTACTTACGAGACGTCATCTGGAACTGTCTGTATGCAAACCCATTAGGCTTAACAACTCGACTCTGTATACACGCGTGCTACTTGATATATATATATATATATATTTGCACAATCTGATACAGATATGGTGCCGTTCAACATAAACAATGAGATGTACAAAGCGAAAAAGGGGGTACAATTCGGGTAGGAACAGTGAGAAAATAAACAGTGAGAGGGGAACAGTGGGTAATTTTTTTTGTCCATTTACACACATCATTTTTTTTAATTTTTTTTTTAATTTTTGATAAAGTTTTTGAACAGCAGAGAATGTCAGGGAGTAATAGAGATGATGCACTCTTTCCATTGATGTCGGTTCATTGCCATCGTTGCCAATGTGTCGAGCCATACACTCTCCCCTTCTCTTGCACCCCATCCAGGCAAGCGCGCTCGTCCAACCCTAGCTAGACCAGAAGTGAGCCTTTTCAAGCCACTCTTCCATGTTAGTGGCTGACCGCCAGCCACTTTTTTCCAATCTGTACCGGCTGACGCATAAAGCGCTCGGCGTGGTAACCGTTCGGGTTTCATGCGCAGGACGTGCCCCAACCAGCGGAGGCGACGTCGGTTAATGGCTGTCTGAAGGCTAGTGCCGTTGCTTCCTAAGACGCGGCGCCTGACCTCAGAATTGCAAACGTGGTGTTGCCACCGTACGTGAGCAATCCTACGCAAACAACGTTGGTCGAAAACCTCAAGCCTCCTAACATCTTCTGAGCGAACTGTCCAACATTCACTCCCGTATAGCAATACTGTCCTTACCGAGGTGGAATATATCCGTCCTTTGATCCCCAAGCTTAAATCACGTCTCTTCCAGAGGCACTTAAGTTTAGCGAATGCCATTCTGGCTTTAGCAATTCTGGACGTGATTTCCTTCTCTATCCGACCCCCAGCAACCACCAGACTTCCTAGGTATTTGAACTGCTCAACATGATCGAGAATCAGATCATTTATAGCAAAATTTGGCAGTTCACCAGACCAGTCCTGAAGGAGCACTTTACTCTTGCTTGGCGAGAAGAACAACCCGTACTTAGATGCCTCCATTGCCATCGTATCCAAAGCTTGTTGGATAAATGTTGGGTCTTCGCCCAATAAGGCAATATCATCAGCATAGTCCAGGTCCATAATCCGCTCACCTGGAAGGAGCTCAACGCCACCCGTGGAGAAACTACTGAGAGCACTCCGGAGGACGTCCTCGATGGCGAAATTGAACAAGAACGGGGAGATTGGACAGCCTTGTCTTACACCCGTTGTGGTGCTGAATGGCATTGACAGGCTATCGTACGCCCTTACCCTCCCTATCGAGTGTGCGTATAGGTCCTTTAGGATAGCGACGTACTTCGATGGGATTCCATTGCGAAGTAAGCAGTTCCATAGGGCGGATCTGTCAACCGAGTCAAAGGCGGCTCTGATATCCAGAAACACCACAATGGTAGGTCGCTGATACAGGTGACGGTGTTCTAGCAACTGTCGCAGAACGAAGATCTGGTCTACGCATCCGCGCCCTGGTCGGAAGCCAGCTTGCTCTTCGCGAGAAGTGCCCTCACGAATCGGGGTAAGTCTGCGAAGGAGGATGGCGACCAGTATCTTAGCTACCACTGGAATAAGCGAAATTCCGCGATAGTTGCAGCATTCGTTCCGCGCTCCTTTTTTATGGACTGGTATTACTAGCGATTCACCCCAGGAGGCAGGTACCCTCTCATCCACCCAAACCTTTGAGAACAGCTCGCGCAGTTCTGCTACGACTGCCTCGCCTCCTTCTTTGAAGAATACCGGGTGGAGCTCGTCGGGGCCCGGCGCCTTGTGTCGCTTTAGTAGTTGGATCTCTCTTCGTATTTCTTCGACACTGGGCGGGGCTAGCGAGACGGACCACTGCAAAGTGGATTGAGGGATGTCGGCGGTGTCTGAGGGACGGTGCTGATTAAACTGCTGAGAGAAATATTCTCTCCATCTTTCTAAACGTCTGTGAAGGCTCGTTGTGCGCGAGCCATCATCCTCGAGGATGGTTTCACTCAGACCTTGCGGCTTAGGGCCACAGACACGGATCAATTGGTAAAGTCTTCTCATGTTGTTCATGGCTGACGCTCTTTCCATCTCCGAGGCGCGTTCTTTCCACCAAGACTCACGGTCACGTCTCAAACTATCTTTGATTAGGAGTCTAAGACACTTCCGATCGTCCTCATACTCTAAACCACTCGGTATGGCACGGCGCTGTTCGAGTAGCATGAAGGACTCAGCAGAGACCCAGCGGTGTGACTGTTGACGAGTGACTTTGCAGCATTTCGTAGCAGAGTCATAGAGTGCTTGTTTAAAGTAGTGCCAATGACGATCCAGCTCGACCGGCCGATCTTTGGAGAGGGAAACCGATAGGGTATCCCTAAATCTGGCTTTTGTCTCAGGCAGCGATAAAGCGTTTGTGTCTAGTTTGGGACGCTTTTGTTTGGGTTTGCCTCCGAATTGAAGGTTGATTGTTGCGCAAACTAAAGCGTGGTCAGAATCTACACTGGTGCTCCAGTATGATCTGCAGTTTTTGACACTACCTCGCCACCTGTAGCTTATCGCGATGTGGTCAAGCTGCGCCCAAGTACGTTGTGATGGGGATCGCCAGGTAGCTAGTTGGCGCTTGGAATGTCTAAAATTTGTGGAGACGAGAAAGAGGCGGTGGTCGTCACAGAAGGACAACAATCTCTCTCCATTGTCTGTACGGTCATCTGACATTCCATACTTCCCTCCAAGGAAGCGCTCGGAGTGCGCTATACATCCAACTCGGGCATTGAGATCGCCGGCAAGCACTACTATATCGCCTCTGCGTGCTTTCGTTAACAGAGAACGAAGTTCTTCGTAGAATTCGTCCTTCACCTCATCTGCCCCACAGTTCGTGGGTGCGTAAGCCGAGATCACGAATAAGTTACGTCTCTCGTCGCTATGCTTGTTTACTCTGCTGTAACCCTGAAATCTCGCTGCGCACAGTCTGCTATTAACGGGTATCCAATCTATGAGGGAGGTTTCCGCTTTCTGGCTTAGAATAATCCCAACACCTGCTAGGCCGGCTGAGGAAGCAACGGGATCACTGGACACACGTAAGTAGAACCTGCTCCCACGAGGCATAGGAGAACTCAGTTGCAATACCGAATCCGTGTCGCGAAGACGGGTTTCCGATAGGCAACATATGTCGATACCTAGTGTCTCTAGTGAGCGGGCTAGTCCAAGCTGTTGTTCTGGTTGTTGCAGGGTGCGGACATTGAACGATGCAAGCCTAATAGGGGCGCGCGGTCGGAGGAGAGCGTTGGGTATCGACACCTGTCTAAGGACAGTTGGCTGCGACGGAATGCGTCCAGCATTGATGGTCCGAAGTGCATCAGGGAGAGGGGGGGAGGGGATGATGTGTGCTTGCGAGGTGGGTTCTGAAGAATAGCTTTCGGAGGTAGGATTCGTAGTAATAGCATGCGGCGTTGTCATCATCATCATAGTTGAACGTAGGCGTGATACTACCCGGTTGCCTACACCGAAGTAGGGGAGATTTCGTTTAGGGGGTCCCACCCCGAGCCTTTAGCGCGATGGCTTTACCCACAAGGCAGTGGAGCGAGAGAGGTTCGCACCTATCGGTGGCCGGTGACCGACGAAGCGGTTCATACGCCCTTTTCTGGGAATTTCCAGTTCGGAGCCCGATAACCCCGTTGATAGGTTGGTGACATCAGTTTTTGCCTGTGCACCATACAATGTCCTTAAAAGGACAAGGGGCAGTGACTTTTGAAGCGGCGAGTCACATCCGCCGCGTCGTGGTGTCATCATTGGATTTTTGTGGCTTTTTATAGGGAGAACGCTTGCCAGGCGAAAACCCACCACACCCTCAGACACCACCGCCGAACCTTTCGCTGAGCTCGGAGAACCGAGCCCACCCAGCTGGCACCAACGTGGAGGTATTTCGGCAGCCAGCCAAGGGGTATTTCGGCAAGCCACCCGTTAATCTGATTAATCTTTCGTGTCGAAAGTGAAATGTTACCCCAAAACACCTTCAATCGCATGCATTCATGACTACTCGACCGGCCCCAAACATATTGAAATCATTTTCTTAAATAATGCCCTATTTATATGGTTTCCTTCTCCAGTATTGGCAACGTTCAAGCGAAATTCTGAGAACTGAATAACTATAATAATTATAAAAAGTAATGCCTGGAAGATCCATCAGTGGATGCAAGCAAAACTGTAATGAAAGTATAATCTCAAGAAAGAAAATTTCGTGGCCAAAAGTTAAGTCAACCTTATCCACCGGTGCCCCGGCGTCCTACTGTCGAACCTTATATGAGCAATTCACCAATCACCAGAAAGATCCACCGGACTGATATTGAACAGATCGCGTCAATCGATGATCAAGCCAACGAGATACAAAAATGGACCAATCAGATTTCAATAAAACGATGCCACCAATAGGATGAGCGCATGACTTACACGTACTGGTCACGTGTGCGGCGAAGGGCAACCAATTTTCTTTCTGACACCCGGCGATCAGGGCCTGCTCAATCGAGTCGGCCATAAGTTGAATGTATTGATCGACCAGTGGAGAGAAGCGATTGGCTAGATTTTGGTGAAAATTTCCTTGACAAAGATTGGCTAGAAGAAACAAGAGAATGTGCAAGAGATGTGACCAAAATAATACATTCAATAATGGAATTAGCTCT
This sequence comes from Atriophallophorus winterbourni, assembly GCA_013407085.1. NCBI lineage: Eukaryota > Metazoa > Platyhelminthes > Trematoda > Plagiorchiida > Microphallidae > Atriophallophorus > Atriophallophorus winterbourni. The sequence continues at coordinate 9,968 of JACCGJ010022102.1, forward strand.
TGAAAAATGCTCGATAATTACTAGGCAAGGTTATTTATGCTCGATCGGTAAAGTTTAGAATTTGGACTAGATTTATCGATTTGAGCTGTCGAAAACAAAGGACACATTTTGGGGTGCAGCTTAAGTGTTGTTGCTCACATACTCCAAAGTCATACTTAACTATAGATTTCGCAGTGTTTGCCCTCCTAGAGTGGTGACAGTAAAATTAGTTTCAGTGAGTCAATAAACAGGGGAGAAGTAGTAAACTCGGAAGCGACTCTTCAATAGGCTTCGTACGAGAATAGACAGGTGCAAAATAGATAAAGACTATAGACGGACGCGACAGACTAAAACCGCGTATCGTAGGTGAGCTCATGAAACCTGTATCGCTTTGTGCCCATAAAAGCCGAGATGTGCACTAGCGAGTTTTTAAGGAAACACTGCATCAAACAAGCGCTCTTCTGTATGAATTTTTTCAACAAAAACGGTTACGGGGATATTCCCTCGACGAACATCAACTCACCATCATCGAGTAAATAATCATTGAGCAATTGGAATAGGTCAAACACGTCCCAACAACAGTCCGGAAGTTGGTCCAACAATTCAAACAAGTCCATTTGGAAGAGCGACCAAAAGTTTTCCGCATGAGCGATAAACAAGTCGCTGAACCACGAGAAGGACTGTTAAGGGAGGTAAGGAAAAGACTGAAAGTTGAAGTTGAGAAAGTAGATGGAGTTCTGATAGAGTTTGCTGAGTCTGAATTGGTTGTTGTTGTTATCAAACTAGATGACACTATCAGCAAGACATAGATCGAAGTTACTTGCGATTGAGGTCTTCCCGCTTATCCAATTGGTCCATTGGCGACAGCCAGTAGAAGGCTTTCGTGATAGGAATTCACGCGCCAGCCAATCGTTACCTTTGGCGATTGTCTAGGAGTTGTCCAGTCAATAGTGCTCACACACAGCTAAGTAATAAACATATAGTCGCGTAGTTAACCCTCAACCCATTGGAACTCGGTGGAGAGCATCTGAACAGCATCCACACCCGGAGAGATGACGTTTTTTTAAATGATGCGCCCAAACAAAAACATCCACTCTAACTTTGCTATTCGATGGGGGAGAAACGAGATAAATAAAACTACGAAACTTGATGAGTCCTCACCTCGGCGTGATGTTCTTCGTTCTGCTTCAACACTTCAATACACAGTTCAGCCAAATGGAGCAATTCACGAATACGTCTCCTGCTGGTCTCCATACCTTTGAAGAACAACGCGTAGTGATGGGATTTCTCGCATTGTAATCATTAAAAAAAGAAACAAAAATATACGATGTCTTACCTTGCACACGAATTCCAGAAGTAGCTGGAAAAGGTATAAAACAGTTGTATCTAGACACTCAAAAGTGGATTCTCAAGCATTCAAGCAATTTACAAAAATAAATAGAAAAATAAAGATAAATGTAAACACATTTTATTGCTACTCACTTTCAACCCCTAGTGATTTCGAGCTGTTTGCTTCGGTTACTTGAAGACAACAAGATTTGTTTCAAAAGGCCCGAAGGGCCGTTAGGCAAAAACCGCATGATTAACTGCCATAGAACGGTGAGCAAATAGAAAGTCAGGACTTGAACAGCTACGGAGTCGGTAGGGGATAAGGTACCTGCATGTCTTGAATCAGGTTTTGTGGACGCGATATCAGCACGACAGCTTCCTTGATGCTTGGAGAGCCGTACATCATAACAAGCTTTCCTCGACACCATACGAGTTTAGTTAGGTACTCCAAGAAGATGTCTACATCAAGGTTACCACTAAATACGGTTGTGAGTGTGGAGCCTGATCGCGTGGATCCTAGTAGGGTGGTGAGTCGTCTCAACTACAAACAGCGCAGATAGCAAGACTTTTATCAGCTCAAGTCATGTCTGGCGAGCGATGAACATTCAGACATAAGAGGGAAGGTAACCGTTTCAAAATGTGTTCGCTTCGTCAAGAGCCACAAGCACTGGGCATTGCTTTGAGATAAGCACCATCGAATGTGGTAAAGAGAGGGCAGAACGGCACAGAACCAAGAACGAGACCATTTCGTAACTTTAGCTGACCACATACCGACTCGTATCCATCAATTCTTTTTGTCTAATCGAAATGCAGCAGTGTTAAAAGCACACTTACATACGGTTTGGTTACTCATCAAACGCGTACCTTGTATGCTGGCATATTCGCAAATTCTTTCGTAATTCAAAACCGCAGCATTCCTGAGGCATGCCTTGACGGTATTCCGCACCAGATCGGCCGAGGCAGGTTCGCCGGTTTCCTTGGTCAAGACCTTGATGGGCAGGGTGATGGAATGTAAAGAGAAATACTCGTAGAAAGCGAATTCTTCGAAATACCACATAGGTTGGTATCATCACGCTCGTTGCGAAGAAAATATTTAGCGGATCAGAGAAAAGTATATCAACGTGCCAACGTGTGTGACGAATGACGAGAGTGACAAAATTTAGATTGTTACAAAATAACGGGGATTCAAGGATTTATGGTTGAAAAAGTTAATATTTAACAACACCACTGAATTACGGTATGAATTAAAATGTGAAAAATATAATAGTATAAAAGGAATAGAATATCAAGAGTAAAGCTAAGGAATGATATACATTTGCATGTGTAAATCCACTTTCGCTTTAAATATCGC
>JACCGJ010022103.1:0-12902 GCA_013407085.1 Atriophallophorus winterbourni
GCACTTGGTTGTGCAAAGGCTAGAGAAGCTGACTCGAACAAACGCCGAGTGGTGCTGGGGACGCCGCTTTGTACTCAAATTCCCAAGAATCTTCTTTGAAGCCGACTCATCCTCCAGGAGGAGATAGTCGCACAAAGTAAAGTAAGATGCTGTCAGGTTGCTCAAGTCTAGACAGAAATGCGAAACAAATTAGAAATGGAAATGGTTGTGGGACAGTCTGTGATTGTACAGTACTTTACCTCAATCAGGCTTGTGATCTCATACATACATACATACCAATGGTATCTGGCTCGCACCAGAGGTAAAGAATCTTGCGAATTTAATTTCCAGTTCTGTTCAACTGTCAACGTTGATGATGTTGTTGTTTTTGAGGAAAATACCAAACTGCTGCATACTCTTTTGCACCACATTAGTAGCTTTGCTGCAAAAGTCGGACCCCTGGGCGGACCACTTACTGACTAAATATTCAAGCGAAATATGACGATCTACCCTCGCTTTCAGCTTTCTATCCCCCTCATATCTGTCTAGGCCTGGGCAACCTGACAGTATCTTAGCCCATGTGCAGTCTGACTGTGCGGCACTTTGCCTGGATCAGGCTTGTGCTTTCATATCATACCATACCGCTTTCCGCTTGTAAGCAACGGCTTGAACAAGCTTTCACAGACTTGTAATTCATCTTCGACTCGATGCTGTCTGTACTTGGCAACCGCATCAAGTTAAGACCTGGTTGTTAACTGTGTGAGACGATGTAGATACGTCTAGGGCGCTCCTTGATGAACGTGGGACAAACTTACCATCGATCAACGTGTGTGGTCTGATGAGCTTCGAGACATTATTGAAACCGGTTAATCCATCGCTACCACACGCTTTCCAACTTTTATTCGTGTACCTCCTTCATGATCATTCGTCAGTCGAGCACCCCCCAAGTGATATTGATGTGATGTCATTAACGACAACCTAGCCATCTGTGGCGTTTTTCATTGCAGCTCACGTTGTCTCAACCTTGACCGAGTTAAATCTCGCTTGGAACCCCCACGTGCATTGTGATCAGCTTTCGAATCTGCTTTCCGCCAAGCTGTTCGCCGGCCTTCAAACGGTATCCTTACGAGGGTGTTCATCGAATCCCGATCGCTGTCCTACCACACTCCCGATTGCTACCACGCGTGTCGCAGAGCTTGTTTGGGGATCGGTCGGCGCGAAAAAGCTCCTCACCCGTGGCACGGAGGATACGCCTTCACGTGGGGACCAGATTGTGCAAATGTTGTCCTCGTTGTTGTCCAAGGTTAGTTGTAGTACTGCTTTCACTTACTTTTGTGCGACAATCTCCTCCTGGAGGATGAGTCGGCTTCAATGAAGGGTCTTGGGAATTTGGGTACAAGGCGTTTGTTCGAGTCATCTTCGCTAGCCTTTGCACAACCAAGTGCGACCTGCAAGGCAGCAGGGAGTTGTCAGAAAGAGATGGTGTGCACCAACTAACCGTTTACCAGACTATGTTCCAGATTTTTCCTCAAGGTTTTCTCCCGATGCATTTCCCGCAAGCGGGTATCCCGCAAGGCAGCAGAGGTTTAAAATCAAGGTTTTCCTTCCATTAGATGAAATGCCCTTCCAGGCAACCTGACAGTATCTTAACCCACGTGCTCTCTATGATATGCGGCACTTCGCCTCTAGCCCCATGCTTGTGCTTTCATACATAGTTGCACTACTACTTCCAGTTCGTTTTGTTTATTTTAATTCACGCGCGCGCTGTCACAAATTCATACACTGGAAAAATTGCACTGTAAATTCTACCGTTCATCCAAGTACAACGAGATTAATCTGTCACTATCGTTTTTGTGTACGCCAACGGACACTCGTATCTTCACTTTCCATGACGCATCCAGCTGTGTGATGCTTGATATCGATTTGACGATTATTTCTGCCGCACGGATGTGCAATCGTGCAGCATTTCTGTGCTGTGCGGCTAACATCGTGCTAAATTGATTGGCCAACGGTAATGAGCTGCATGCTGAAACACGCTGGAGTCGCACTACCATTTCTATTTGTGTTTCGTCCATCTGTCTAGGCTTAGGCAACCTTACTTTACTTTTACTTTTGTGTGACTATCTCTTCCTGGAGGATGAGTCGACTTCAATGAAGATTCTTGGGAATTTGAGTACAAAGCGGCGTCCCCAGCACCACTCGGCGTTTGTTCGAGTCAGCTTCTATAGCATTTGCACAACCAAGTGCGACCTGCAAGGCAACAGTGAGTTGCCAGAAACAGGTGGTGTGCACCAACTAACCGTCTACCGGACCTGGCAGTATCGTATCCCACGTGCAGTCTCTGACTGTGCGGCACGTTGCCTGGATCAGGCTTGTGCTTTCATACATACATATGCCGTTTTTTCCTACACAGTGAATGGAGCCCTTAGGGTTGGTTTTATCTCCGTCGTCTTTGATGTTGTTGGCCTCTTTCGTCGACCTTGACCATAAAAGTACATCACAAGCATACGTCGGCTTCAAATGACAAAACACTCCGATTCCGGAGTAACCATCTCTCTCACAACGCTCTCAACGATAGGTAATATTCGGCCGATCGGCGACAGTTTCACGCTGACGGCTTGAGCTACGTTTAGCGGCCGAGATCAATCTCTGCTACCAGTAGAGCTTGTGCGTGGGCAGTGCACCTGCCGGTCTCGTTACATTTCGTTTTGTGTGACACTCGAGTACGGAAAACGAACTCACCTCGTTGACACTTGAGGGCGGTAGGCGGCTCACGTTCCGTGTCGACCACTTCAACTGCGACAATCACTGACGGCGTCTATTTTTAGAACCGGATAGTGTTTTACCGATGGCTACGTGGCTGTTCTAGCGAAAGGTCAGCCGTGGTTTATAACAGGATATCACCTGAATGTAAGAGGCGAACGATCGCATCCTCAAAGCTTTATTCCATATGGATTAGTAATTAGGAATTCGTACTTTGGGTATATATTGTATGAAAAAATAAGCCTCATCCAGGCAAAGTCCCGCCCAGTCAGAGACTGCACGTGAGCTAAAATACTTTCAAGTTGCACAGGCCTAGACAGATATGAGAAAAGAAATAGAGAACAGAAATCGTACTGAGACTGCTGTGTGTTTCAGCTTGCAGCTCACTACCGGTGGCCAATCAATTTAGCACGGTGTTAGCTGCACATCACTTTGTGTATGATTTTTTCGGGTCACTTTTGTACGGCAATGAAGCATATGGAACTCGTTTCCGGTGTAATGTTGTTCGTGGTGAATGTGTCCGTCGTAACGATGCTCCCCGAAATGAAATCTTTGGTAGTAGTGTTTATCTAAAGAAGCAGATCAACCTACATAGGTTACGCTGCTTAGGGCATGGTTTACAGATGCCGGACCACTGACTTCCGAAGCGGATTCTTTTTGCAAAGCCACATCCCGATTGACGTAAATCTCGTGGTGGCCAAACCGTCACGTGTGATAGGCAATTAAAAACCCTTACTAGTAACGTTTCCAGAGTAGACGCAGCACGTCTTTCTAACTGGGGTCTCTGTGATCAGATAACGCAGCGGTTAGTTTCACTTCAGGATATGTCCCGCAACTGTGTTCAATGGCGGTCTTGCACTAAACATCTTGGAGTGTTTGCTCACCTTCGTGTGTTGTCAAGCGGAGTGACGAGAAAAGCTTATTATGGTGTATGCCAGTGAAAGCCTCAAGGAACCTGCCATGCTGATGTCACTCTACTCGTTCACCAAACTTGTTTGAATGCATGTTTCATGCAGAATCCGTAGCTATTTAAGTCCCACCATTCCCATCTTTTAGGATTTTACTTGTTTGGAGATTGTGTGGCAGTTAAGCATTCGGTACATTGTACCGTTTTAATGCTGTCTCTCATGTTGTTGATGATGATGATGATGATGATGATGGATGTGATAGTTTCGTCAGATTACCCGAGACCAACTCTGTTAAGTTATTTACACAGACTTCGAGGAAGCTCAACGCAGTATTAATCACGCCACCCCCCGTTTCGAATTCACTTGTCTGTTTTGGTCCCGGTTCATCTCTGAGGTCAAACGTCCCAGCGTTAAGCAGGTCCAAACACCAAGCTCTCTTTCACATGACAAAGAATAAAACGCGCGTATCTTATACACGCAAACCCCATCATCACTACTATTCTGTCCTTCCCAACCTGTCATTTTGATCTGATGTGTCAAACGATTTCTTGTCGCCAAGCTCTCACCAAGTGTTGGGTGAGGCGACTTCACCGAAGACACGTGCGACCTCGGTAATGTCCTTATCCAAACAATGCGGATGCATGCTGTGACATGTTGTAACCTTACGCTTCAATGTCCTTACCGCTTACTTCGCACACCCCTTTGTGTTCTCTATATAAAAACAGGCCCTGTCCAGCTCTAGGACCTGTGTCCTGAGTCTCGGCTTGGTCATTTCATAACCATCCGGTGTTGTTCTGTTCGATGTCTCTCGTATCAGCTAGTTCAATCACCCTGCCAACTGTCTCTTGAATCCAGTACATAGCATTTTCTGACCTTGAAGAGTTGCATAGCGTTCAATGACATTCGATGGCGGTTGCTCATGTTTTCCAGGATGGTATCACTCGAACCATGCTCATGCAGTCCTTCGGAAATCCGAATTATCTGGGGGAGGTTGTGCATGCTGTCGTTGGATTGTTCGGCCCCTTCCTGCTCGTCTGTTCTGCATATCATCCTAGAGCTCATGCGTATTACTTACTGTTAGATCTCCCAAACCCGGACACGAACATCCGAACACAAGCTGTGTCTTGCGTCAATTGATTACAACTCTTAGTGCAAGCACATGGGGTCGATGATGCGAATACAGTTAGACCAATAAGAAAAGGGTCGAGCACGACAGATCGATGCATGCGCGTGAGCTTGCGCACGTTTGCTGCTATTACTCTTCGGAATTCCTGCATCCTGCTCTAGCATTAAAGTCCTGCAAGGTTGTCACAGCCAAGAGTCACAGTGAATCCATGCCACGTTCCGGTTTTTGTTACTCAAACATTCCTTGTGAATTGATTCTACGAGCCCGATTAAATGGTTGTTACTGACCCATGAAAAAGCAAAGGCGATTGACTGGTTTGCTGTGGGCAGATGAAACCAGTGTAGGTGGTTCATGAATGAGAATGAAACTCTGGTCCCATGCATCCACTTTCTGGTGGAGGCGTAGGCGACTGACATATTGTGGGGCTGTAAGATCTATTGGTGAATCGGAAGATGTCAGAAATACGCCAGGTAGGTTAAGTGTACTCCCGTACACCATCTCAGCAGCTGAGCAACCCAGGTCTTCTTTCACGGTGGTACGAATACCAAGAAGCACCAAGGGCAATGACTCGGACCAACTTTCTGAATTCCCGTGACTCATGATTGCGGCTTTGAGTTGTCGGTGAAATCTTTTGACTAAGCCATTTGAAAAAGATGGTAGGTTGTAGTGTCTGTATGTGCTTCGTACCGAGTGTTCTATTCAATTCCCGAAAAAGCATTGACCGAAATTGGGAACACGTGAATATGCAAGCGTACAGCATTTATGTGCTGTGTGGCTAACATCGTGCCAAATTGATTGGCCAAAAGTAGTGAGCTGCATGCTGAAACACGCTGGAGTCTCACTACCATTTCTATTTCTATTTCCCCCCTCATATCTCTCTAGGCCTGGGCAACCCGACAGTATCTTAGCCCACGTGCAGTCTCTGACTGTGCGGCACTTTGTCTGGAACAGGCTTGTGCTCTCATACCATACTCCGAGTAATTCGCGTTATTTTTGAAACGAGAAGCGCCTTATTTTGTTTATCGGAAAATCAGGCTTGTGCTTTCATTCATTCTATTGTAGTTTCAAATGAACAGTATGGATTGATGCTGTTAGTTTGCGAAGTCACGCCAGTGACTCGTGACCATTAACAAAATCTCCTAGTGCGACCTTGAGGTCAACATTCATCCAATTATCATTTCCGTATTGTTTACAGGGTCATTTTCATTTGCGGACGTTGGACCTGGGTTACTGTCAGCTCACGCGACATTGCGTCTCCTCTTTGAAAGTGTAAGTCTTTGAGGACGATTTTTCCCCAGCGTTATTCATATTCTCAAGGTCATTCAACTGAGAACGTGTCCACGGCGGCGAATAGCCAGAAACCGGTGGTGGAGTGTAAGGGATGGGGATGTGAGCAACACATTACTTTGGTCACCCATAAGCGCCTTGAGTGCTTTGACCAAGAATCACTTTGTGATTCCGTGTCTGAACATCGTGGTTCGTTGTACGAACCCTATATAACAGTGGCATACAAGCATAACTTTGTTTACCACTTTACCACTGTTTCAAGGCTCACTGAACCTAATCTTACTGTCTCCGCCTGACGATGGCAAACAGCCAGAAACCGGTAGTAGTGTGTAAGGGAACGGGATGTGAGCAACAAATTACTTTTGTCCACTTTTTATTCGAAGAAGAAACTGAATAGCACGACTTTATTCGAAATTTCCGCTCTAGACCAGTGCTATAAAACAACAAATTATACAAGTTACTTGATATATCGACACGAAACCGCCCGGTTCGTGTATGTAAATTGACTCGCATAACTTCCTCTCTCTTGAGAGCTTTTCGGTGCTCTTGAACTCTTGTGGGTGTGCCCATTCAGGATTTTTATAGACTCACTCTTGTTATTCCTATATGATATGCTTTACAAGACCTACAAAAATGTACATCGAGTAGGATGGTAAAAAGATATCAAAACATTATTAAAGATTATTGTCAAACGTGAAAAACATACTTGTCCATGTGGTCATTTAGTGATTTCTTGAAAACGTCATTGGTTCCAGATTGTACGGCGTAAGTAGGCAAACTGTTCCACAATTGCATATCGCGAACGGAAAATGCATATTTGCGGCAGTTCAACCTGCTACGTTGTTGGTAAAGTTTAGATTGGTGACCTCGAAGATGTGTGTTATGGGAATGATGAAACAAACGACCGCAAGGATGATTTGTTTGATTAAGCACTGTCCAAATGAAGATTAGTGCTCCTCGTTGCCATCTGTATTTGGCTAGATGCAATTTCAATACTGTAAGTCGCATTTCGTATGGATAATTAGAAAGTCCCAGGACGAGTTTTGTCGCTCTGCGCTGTGGAGTTTCCAATAGCTGAGTATCATTTTTCAACCAAGAATCCCATGCCGGTATAGCATACTCGATATGAGGACGGATGTACGTTGAAATCAATTTGCAGGCAATATTGGGGTCAAACGAACCTAGGACTCTTTTAAGGAGACCCAAGTTGTTTTCAGCTTTGCAGGCAGCCAGTCGACATTGCATTGAGTTTCCTAAGTCTGATTGGATAATCACACCTAAATCTTTTTCGGAGGAGGCGGGTTTGATAACAGTGCGACCAAGATAATATTCTTTGCTCAACTTGCTGTTGAGCGACAATAGGCTGTATTTCGAAGCATTCAGGGGCATTCTGTTGTCTATGGACCAAGTGTGAATCATATCGAGATCCCGTTGCAGGTTCTGCGTGTCGTCTGTGGAGTCTATCTTGCGCCAAAGCTTTGCGTCATCAGCGAAAGTAAGCACTACAGTAGGCAAGTCGTTTATATATATTAAAAACAAAAGCGGTCCGAGGACTGATCCTTGTGGGACACCACGGGCAACTTTAATCGACTCTCACTTACATCTCACGAGATAACAACCATTCCTCAATCCATGCATGGAGTTTACCCTGTACTCCGTAGGTGAGTAGTTTCGACGAAAGTATTTCGTGATTGACGCGATCGAACTCCGTATTTGTATGCATTTCTATCACAGACATCCCGCGACTAGTTTCAGGTAGGGTCAGTACGATCAGGATCCACAGTTGAGAAATGTTTGAACAGGATGGTCGTACTGACCTTATCCAATCGTGGCTGACAAGCTCAACTTTGTTTGGCTTTTTTGAATTTATAGTACCCGCCAATATTGTCGCTTCCAAACCGTCTCTAATATTCAAGATCTACTGTTCGAGTACCTGTCCGAAGCACACAAGACCCCCTGTGACATCTGCCTGTGAAACTAGAAGGTTACAGAGAGACTGGTACTTCGCCTGCTTCCAATACTCTTGTTGTGCTAGTTTTGGGTGAATTACGGTTTCCGCAAATCGAACAACTCCGGTTAGCCATCATCATCATCAGCTAGTGGCCGTGTACCGATAGCAAGTTAATATTGGAATAATGAAGTAGATCAGCCTGCATACTTTACGCTGGTTGCGTCGGATCACCAACTTCCGAACCGTATTCTTTTTGCGACGCCACATCGCTATTGGCGTAGATCTCGTGGTGGCCTATCCGTCACATGGCATAGACAAATAAAGACGCTTACTAGTCTTCTTTCTTTTGTGCGACTATCTCCTCCTAGAGGATGAGTTGGCTTCAATGAAGAGTCTTGGGAATTTGGGTTCTACGCGGAGTCCCCAGCACCACTCGGCGTTTGTTCGAGTCAGCTTCTCTAGCCTTTGCACAACCAAGTGCGACCTGCCAGACAGCAGGGAGTTGACAGAAACAGGTAGTGTGCGCCAACTAACCATCTACTAGACTCTGTTCCAGATTTTTCTCCCGAAGCCTTTCCCGCGATCGGGTATCCCGCAAGGCAGCGGAGGTTTAAAATCAGGGTTTTCTTTCCCTTGGATGAAATGCCCTCCCAGGCTAACGAGCTCCACTGCCCGAAGCAAACTGGTTTTCAGGCGCCAGTCACTCGCCCTCACCCCTTCTTCTGTTGGTAAAGGCAGTTCCGCCGGGCTCGGGGAGTCACTTGTGCAGGCCAGAAGCTGGAGTTGGTTGTCAGAGGCTGTTTCGGACTAGTAACCTTTCCAAAGTCGGCGCGCTCCGTTTTTCAAATTATGCCTGGAGTGGCGGTCTGTAAGTGATCATATTCTTGGAGTGTTGGTTCTATCTTGTACCTCGGCAATTAAAGTGACTAGGAACACCTCAAAGAAGCCGCCGTGCTGATGTCTCTCTACTCGTTCAGAAGCATTGATTGAATGTCTCTTTCATTCGAGGTGTAGGCACCTCATTCCAGTTTGTTCGTAGTTACTCTTAGATTCCCATGTCTTTAGAATTTTATCGTGTGCCGGTTATGCTATAGTTATGTACTCTGTACTTGCCACCGTTGTATTGCTGTCTCTGATGCTGATGATGACTGTGATAGTTGTTGCTGTGGTTTCAGTGGTACGCCACCTGATCAACTGACCACATTGCTAGTGTTAGGATGGCACCTTCCCACGATTATGGTGTACCCTCACACTGTTGCTGCTTTATAAATACAAACCATGTCCACGGTCGAAACGCACACACTGGGCGCTTGGACCTCGGACTCGCGATCAACGTTCCATGCCAGTCTTGTTCTGTTTTCCTGGCTGTTGGATTAAGAACAACGCATAGATTGATAGAACGCAACAACTGTCTCTACTGCAACATCAACGATTCATCCATCATAACAGCTAGTCTGCCCTAAACTCTCCAACGCTTTGGAGGAGGCATTACTAATACCGTCCAAACCATATCCCCACGTGAAATTTGGTGAGGTTTGACTGCCGACGGCTACATCGGAGGTGAACCATATGATAATCATAGCAGGAAACGTTCTTTTCTGCAGTGGGTTTATCCTGTGTAAATTGCGGATGCTGCACAACTACCCGAAATCAGCGGAGACATCTTTATCATTCGTATGGGAATGTGGTATCATGTTTAATAAGCAGACACTCGGTGTCTGTCAATCACAGCAGTAATTAAGATCGTGGTAATGGTCCTAGACAGAGTATATTCACCCTATTGCGACAGCGCCGCCTGCTGTGGTTTGGTCATGTCTACAGAAAATGGTCGTATTCCGAAAGATCTACTCTATGGTGAGTTGCAATTAGGAAGTCGACCATTGGGCAGACCGCACTTGCGGTACAAAGACGTTTGCAAAAGAGATATGAAAGTTCTTGGCATTGACCCGGCGAGTTGGGAAGAACTTGCTCTTGACCGCTCACTTTGGAGGCATTGTGTGAGGCGTCATCGGAAAGCTGGGGAGGAGCAGATACAGATCTTGGCTACTGAACGCCGCCGGCGTGCAACTGATTCCCCACAACCGAGTTCTGACTTTCGTTGCAAGCGCTGTGGGAGAGATTGTTCCTCCCGAATCGGACTATTTAGTCATTCAGAAAGCTGTAGAACATGAAAATTCATGCGATTGTGATGTACATCCATGGGCGACATCGACCGAAGTAGGCCAACAACAAAATATAAAGTGACATCGACCTCAAAATCGTGCAAAGTCATTTCCGTGTTATGCTAGCGAAATGCTCTTTCCTTTAAACACATTTCGACCTCTTTCCAGTCTTTTAGGCACCTCGGGGACGTCTTTAACCACAATTCACTTGGACCACAACCCTGGATTAATCCCCCATGAGGATGTCTCCGTGTGGTGTGACATCCTCAGAGGGACGGCGACTGCGTCTTCGGCCCTCGTCTCGTTGTCCATCGACTTTCCGTGTGGTGAGTCATCAAGACGCCTCTCTGATTAGCTTATTTCGCTTTTTTGTTATCTATCGATTTATGAAATTAATCACCGTCTGTTATCGAGTGATCGATGTTTCTTGTGTATGAAATTACATACCTGATCCAGCCGCACCACCATAAACCGCCCGTAGCCTAACAATCTGTTCAAGTCTAGACAGATTTGAGAATGAATGCAGAAATAATGTCGCTTGTGGTAGCAGAGAAACCGGAAGTGACAGCTGGTGAACATGTGGCCAATTATCACACTTCCGTTTCATCACCCCTCCCCCGCGTTGCATGCACGCATATCGATCGTGTCTCGATTCATCTCTGAGGTCAGCCCCATCCACCGCTAACCGCGTTCACCCACGAATCCCACAACACAAGGTATGGTATGATGGTATGAAAGCACAAGCCTGATCCATGCAAAGTGCCGCACAGTTCGACTTACTTACTTTACTTTGTGCGACTATCTCCTCCTGGAGGATGAGTCGGCCTTAATGAAGATTCTTGGGATTTTGGGTATAAAGCGGCGTCCCTAGCACCACTCGGTGCTTGTTCCAGTCAGCTTCTCTAGCCTGTGCACAACCAAGTGCGACCTGCAAGACAGCAGGGAGTTGCCAGAAAGAGGTGGTCTACCAGACTTTGTTCTAGGTTTTTCATCAGGGTTTTCTCCTGAAGCCTATCCCGCGATCGGGTATCCCACAAGGCAGCGGAGGTTTAAAATCAGGGTTTTCCTTCCCTTAGATGAAATGCCCTCCCAGGCTAACGAGCTACATCTGCCCGAAGCAAACTGGTTTTCAGGCGGCAGTCACTCGCCCTCGTCCATTCTCCTGTTGGTAGAAGCAGTTCCACCGAGCTCGGGGAGCCACTCGTGCAGGCCAGAAGCTGGACTTGGTTGTCAGAGGCTATTTGAGACGCATGCCATATTCGTTCATTTTCATTCAGTCCTCTCCGTGCCGGGTGGCACATGAGGCGAAGACAACTTCACGCCAGTTGTTCCGGTCTGTCGCTGCTTCCGTTGCCGTCTGCACCGTGAATCCTTGTGCATGTAGTTCGCGTTCCAACGTTCTGCGCCAAGTTTCCTTGGGCCGTCCCCTTTTTCGTTTACCTTGCGGATGCCAGTGCATGGCTACCTTCGTATGCGAACTGGGATCCATCCTGCAGACATGACCGAACCACGGATCTGTTGTCATCGTTTCCGTAGCAATGTAGGTTTTACGGGATAGGGTTGCTAGCCCTAGGCCCAACCCTCCTCCTTTCTCAAACGGGCTTGGGACCGTCCTTGGCGGAGTTAAACCGCCATATGGGAGCATTTTATAAACAGTGGGAGCTTATCCCCACTGCCACCCCGGGGCTATGACAACCTTTGGAAGGCGAAACCCGCCTTGGCTGGCTCGACAGAGAGCCGATTTAGCAGTAACGTCGCAAACGGTGCGGGTAAATGAGAGACTATATCGTGAAACTACTTTTTGACGAGCCTCAGATCCCGACCATGTCTCCTGATTTCCATACGGCTTTGGATATCATCCAATGAAGCATACGGTAGTTGGTATTTATTGCGGCATCTTTAAGATCGCCGAAATAAGATTGAATATGGAGGTTGTCTAGTTTTGATTTACTCTTTGATTTTCGTACAACTTCCAACAACCACTACCCGTTGCATACTGCTTCTTCACTATCTTTTTACCGTTTGTCAAAGCACGCTTTTGTTTTTTTTGCATCCAGTTTATCTTTCGCCTCATTGTTTTCAGTCCGATGTGATGATTCCTTGTCCTTGGCCCTCGCTGCGGTTGAAGGCAAACTTCTCCCCGGTCTTTGTCCCACCCCACTTCAAAAGCTAGTGCTTTTTGGCGCCCCCACCGACTGGAATCCAACGTCTCTTCAACCGAACGCGAAGCCCTCCGTGAGCAACGCTCATCGGTTTTGCTCCGCGTTATGTGATCTGTTCGCTTCCCGATTCGGGCACTTGTCTCAGTGTAAACACGCAAACAATTGTCTCATGTTTGGTATTTTGTAATTCGTCAATGTGGTGGTGATATTTTGGGTGTTTTTTTATAGATCCTATTCGTTGAACTACTGGTCTTCTTTTCGCCATGGGTTTGGTTGATGGGATGAAACCTGTTGGGACATCTACTTCTAAGACTGCTGTCGATTATTTTGCGGGGGCTTCAGCAAGGGTTATTTTCGCCAACACTGAAAAGTTCAAATGCCCAAGAAGAGAATGTTTTCGGGACAAAATTGCTGTTGCAATCAGGTAGACGACCTTTCCGGTAAAGAGATGAGCGAGCTCTCGACATTCACCCTTCAGGATACGATTTTCTTGCTCTTCACCGCGCTCTTTTTATAGGTAATGTGAAGCGTCATTTTCAGGCTGGGGACTTGGGAATACCCAAT
>JACCGJ010022104.1:0-10067 GCA_013407085.1 Atriophallophorus winterbourni
GTTATGTTGCTTTATGCTTAGCCCCGTTGTATCGCGCACCGAGGTGAGCTCGAGGCTAGCCAAACAATGACCGACCGACAGGTTGTTGGTCGGATTCGATTCATACCATGCACTAATACACGGCAGAGAACCGTATAGGTAACCGCTAGAGCGCGTGCTCGCGGACTAGGGTAAACAGTCGTGACCATAAACAAAAAAGCTGTTTTGCACGGTGTGCCCGATTCGAGTGGTTGCGCTAGTTTCGGCCCAATGGTTTGTTATGCATGTTGTGTGGGGCGATTAGTTAAATATTTTTACCACTTTGCATGCGTGCATCTTGAATGGTTTTGCGAGGAGAATAGTCCAAGTGCGGCTTTCGTGTTAAATTACGAGATGGGCATATAGTACTGATATGGTCGGGTTGATAAGTAGCATATGGCGGTGTATGATGTATGTGCGGTTTTGCGCGCTTGGAGTGTTGTAGCGTTGTTGCTTATGCTAGCATTGTGAAAATTTTGCGATTGGGCGTGTTGTGAACGGGTTGTTTATGATTTTGTTTGTTTTTTGTGGCCAAGTTATGCGTTGTGGTTGCTGCGTGAAGCCTGCGCTTGCAAGGTGTCGTGCATGTGTAGTGATGTTGAAACAGTTGGTGGTTGTTGTTTAGTGACGGGTAGGGGCGTGAATGTGCCAAGTGGTTGTTTGAGTGTTATGTTGCTTTATGCTTAGCCCCGTTGTATCGCGCACCGAGGTGAGCTCGAGGCTAGCCAAACAATGACCGACCGACAGGTTGTTGGTCGGATTCGATTCTTACCATGCACTAATACACGGCAGAGAACCGTATAGGTAACCGCTAGAGCGCGCGCTCCGGACTAGGGTACACGTCGTGACCACGAAACAAAAGCTCTTTTGCACGGTGTGCCCGATTCGAGTGGTTGCGCTAGTTTCGACCCAATGGTTTGTTATGCATGTTGTGTGGGGCGATTAGTTTAATATTTTTACCACTTTGCATGCGTGCATCTTGAATGGTTTTGCGAGGAGAGTAGTCCAAGTGCGGCTTTCGTGTGAAATTACGAGATGGGCATATAGTACTGATATGGTCGGGTTAATAAGTAGCATATGGCGGTGTATGATGTATGTGCGGTTTTGCGCGCTTGGTGTGTTGTAGCGTTGATGCTTATGCTAGCAGTGTGAAAATTTTGCGATTGGGCGTGTTGTGAACGGGTTGTTTATGATTTTGTTTGTTTTTTGTTACCAAGGTATGCGTTGTGGTTGCTGCGTGAAGCCTGCGCTTGCAAGGTGCCGTGCATGTGTAGTGATGTTGAAGCAGTTGGTGGTTGTTGTTGAGTGACGGGTAGGGGCGTGAATGTGCCAAGTGGTTGTTTGAGTGTTATGTTGCTTTATGCTTAGCCCCGTTGTATCGCGCACCGAGGTGAGCTCGAGGCTAGCCAAACAATGACCGACCGACAGGTTGTTGGTCGGATTCGATTCTTACCATGCCCTAATACACGGCAGAGAACCGTATAGGTAACCGCTAGAGCGCGCGCTCGCGGACTAGGGTAAGCAGTCGTGACCATAAACAAAAAAGCTCTTTTGCACGGTGTGCCCGATTCGAGTGGTTGCGCTAGTTTCGGCCCAATGGTTTGTTATGCATGTTGTGTGGGGCGATTAGTTTAATATTTTTACCACTTTGCATGCGTGCATCTTGAATGGTTTTGCGAGGAGAGTAGTCCAAGTGCGGCTTTCGTGTGAAATTACGAGATGGGCATATAGTACTGATATGGTCGGGTTGATAAGTAGCATATGGCGGTGTATGATGTATGTGCGGTTTTGCGGCGCTTTGTGTGGTTGTGGTCGTTTGTTTGCTTATGCTAGCATGTGAAAAATTTTGGGATTGGGTGGTTGTTGTGAACGGGTTGTTATTATTTTGTGTGTTTTTTGTTGCCAGGTATGGCGTTGTGTTTGCTGCGTGAAGTCCTGCTCTTGTCAAGGTGTCGTGCATGTGTAGTGTGTTGAAGCGGTTGGGGTTGTTGTTTAGTGACGGGTAGGTGCTGGTGAATGTGCCAAGTGGGTTGTTTGAGTGTTATTTGCTTATTCGTATCCCACGTTGTATCGCAGCCCGAGGGGTGAGCTCGAGGCTAGCCAAACAATGACCGACCGACAGGTTGTTGGTCGGATTCGATTCTTACCATGCACTGATACGCGGCAGAGAACCGTATAGGTAACCGCTTGAGCGCGCGCTCACGGACTAGGGTAAACAGTCGTGACCATAACCAAAAATGCTCTTTTGCACGGAGTGCCCGATTCGATTGGTTGCGCTAGTTTCGGCCCAATGGTTTGTTATGCATGTTGTGTGGGGCGATTAGTTAAATATTTTTACCACTTTGCATGCGTGCATCTTGAATGGTTTTGCGAGGAGAGTAGTCCAAGTGCGGCTTTCGTGTGAAATTACGAGATGGGCATATAGTACTGATATGGTCGGGTTGATAAGTAGCATATGGCGGTGTATGATGTATGTGCGGTTTTGCGCGCTTGGAGTGTTGTAGCGTTGTTGCTTATGCTAGCAGTGTGAAAATTTTGCGATTGGACGTGTTGTGAACGGGTTGTTTATGATTTTGTTTGTTTTTTGTGGCCAAGGTATGCGTTGTGGTTGCTGCGTGAAGCCTGCGCTTGCAAGGTGTCGTGCATGTGTAGTGATGTTGAAGCGGTTGGTGGTTAATGTTTAGTGATGGTTAGGGGCGTGAATGAGCCAAGTGGTTGTTTGAGTGTTATGTTGCTTTATGCTTAGCCCCGTTGTATCGCGCACCGAGGTGAGCTCGAGGCTAGCCAAACAATGACCGACCGACAGGTTGTTGTTCGGATTCGATTCTTACCATGCACTAATACACGGCAGAGAACCGTATAGGTAACCGCTAGAGCGCGCGCTCGCGGACTAGGGTAAACAGTCGTGACCATAAACAAAAAAGCTCTTTTGCACGGTGTGCCCGATTCGAGTGGTTGCGCTAGTTTCGGCCCAATGGTTTGTTATGCATGTTGTGTGGGGCGATTAGTTAAATATTTTTACCAATTTGCATGCGTGCATCTTGAATGGTTTTGCGAGGAGAGTAGTCCAAGTGCGGCTTTCGTGTGAAATTACGAGATGGGCATATAGTACTGATATGGTCGGGTTGATAAGTAGCATATGGCGGTGTATGATGTATGTGCGGTTTTGCGCGCTTGGAGTGTTTTAGCGTTGTTGCTTATGCTAGCAGTGTGAAAATTTTGCGATTGGGCGTGTTGTGAACGGGTTGTTTATGATTTTGTTTGTTTTTTGTGGCCAAGTTATGCGTTGTGGTTGCTGCGTGAAGCCTGCGCTTGCAAGGTGTCGTGCATGTGTAGTGATGTTGAAGCAGTTGGTGGTTGTTGTTTAGTGACGGGTAGGGGCGTGAATGTGCCAAGTGGTTGTTTGAGTGTTATGTTGCTTTATGCTTAGCCCCGTTGTATCGCGCACCGAGGTGAGCTCGAGGCTAGCCAAACAATGACCGACCGACAGGTTGTTGGTCGGATTCGATTCTTACCATGCACTAATACACGGCAGAGAACCGTATAGGTAACCGCTAGAGCGCGCGCTCGCGGACTAGGGTAAGCAGTCGTGACCATAAACAAAAAAGCTCTTTTGCACGGTGTGCCCGATTCGAGTGGTTGCGCTAGTTTCGGCCCAATGGTTTGTTATGCATGTTGTGTGGGGCGATTAGTTAAATATTTTTACCAATTTGCATGCGTGCATCTTGAATGGTTTTGCGAGGAGAGTAGTCCAAGTGCGGCTTTCGTGTGAAATTACGAGATGGGCATATAGTACTGATATGGTCGGGTTGATAAGTAGCATATGGCGGTGTATGATGTATGTGCGGTTTTGCGCGCTTGGTGTGTTGTAGCGTTGTTGCTTATGCTAGCAGTGTGAAAATTTTGCGATTGGGCGTGTTGTGAACGGGTTGTTTATGATTTTGTTTGTTTTTGTGGCCAAGGTATGCGTTGTGGTTGCTGCGTGAAGCCTGCGCTTGCAAGGTGTCGTGCATGTGTAGTGATGTTGAAGCGGTTGGTGGTGGTTGTTTAGTGACGGGTAGGGGCGTGAATGTGCCAAGTGGTTGTTTGAGTGTTATGTTGCTTTATGCTTAGCCCCGTTGTATCGCGCACCGAGGTGAGCTCGAGGCTAGCCAAACAATGACCGACCGACAGGTTGTTGGTCGGATTCGATTCTTACCATGCACTAGATACACGGCAGAGAACCGTATAGGTAACCGCTAGAGCGCGCGCTCGCTGACTAGGGTAAACAGTCGTGACCATAACAAAAAAGCTCTTTTGCACGGTGTGCCCGATTCGAGTGGTTGCGCTAGTTTCGGTCCAATGGTTTGTTATGCATGTTGTGTGGGGCGATTAGTTAAATATTTTTACCAATTTGCATGCGTGCATCTTGAATGGTTTTGCAAGGAGAGTAGTCCAAGTGCGGCTTTCGTGTTAAATTACGAGATGGGCATATAGTACTGATATGGTCGGGTTGATAAGTAGCATATGGCGGTGTATGATGTATGTGCGGTTTTGCGCGCTTGGAGTGTTGTAGCGTTGTTGCTTATGCTAGCAGTGTGAAAATTTTGCGATTGGACGTGTTGTGAACGGGTTGTTTATGATTTTGTTTGTTTTTTGTGGCCAAGGTATGCGTTGTGGTTGCTGCGTGAAGCCTGCGCTTGCAAGGTGTCGTGCATGTGTAGTGATGTTGAAGCGGTTGGTGGTTAATGTTTAGTGATGGTTAGGGGCGTGAATGAGCCAAGTGGTTGTTTGAGTGTTATGTTGCTTTATGCTTAGCCCCGTTGTATCGCGCACCGAGGTGAGCTCGAGGCTAGCCAAACAATGACCGACCGACAGGTTGTTGTTCGGATTCGATTCTTACCATGCACTAATACACGGCAGAGAACCGTATAGGTAACCGCTAGAGCGCGCGCTCGCGGACTAGGGTAAACAGTCGTGACCATAAACAAAAAAGCTCTTTTGCACGGTGTGCCCGATTCGAGTGGTTGCGCTAGTTTCGGCCCAATGGTTTGTTATGCAGGTTGTGGTGGGCGTTGTTAATATTTTTACCACTTTGCATGCGTGCATGTTTGAATGGTTTTGCGAGGAGAGTATTCCCAAGTGCGGGTTTCGTTTGAAAATTACGAGAGGGGCATGTAGTACTGATATGGTCGGGTGATAAGTAGCAATATGCGGTGGTAATGATGTATGTGCGGTGTGCGCGCTGGTGTGTTGTAGCGTGTTGCTTATAGCTCGCATGTGAAAATTTTGCTATTGGGCGTGTTTGTTGAACGGTTGTTTATTATTTTGTTTGTTTTTTGGTGGCCAAGGTAATGCGTTTGTGGTTGCTGCTGAAGCCGCGGTTGCAAGGTGTCGTGGCATGTGTATGATGTTGAGCGGTTGGTGTGTTGTTTAGTGACGGTAGGGGCTTGAATTTGCCAAGTGTTGTTTGAGTGTTATGTTGCTTTATCTAGCCCCTTTGTATGTCGCACCGCGGTGAGCTCGATGCTAAGCCAAACATGACGCGACCGCCAGGTTGTTGGTCGGATTTCGATTCGCTATCAATTCACTAATACACGGCAGAGAACCGTATAGGTAACCGCTAGAGCGCGCGCTCGCGGACTAGGGTAAACAGTCGTGACCATAAACAAAAAAGCTGTTTTGCACGGTGTGCCCGATTCGAGTGGTTGCGCTAGTTTCGGCCCAATGGTTTGTTATGCATGTTGTGTGGGGCGATTAGTTAAATATTTTTACCACTTTGCATGCGTGCATCTTGAATGGTTTTGCGAGGAGAGTAGTCCAAGTGCGGCTTTCGTGTGAAAATACGAGATAGGCATATATTACTGATATGGTCGGGTTGATAAGTAGCATATGGCGGTGTATGATGTATGTGCGGTTTTGCGCGCTTGGTGTGTTGTAGCGTTGTTGCTTATGCCAGCAGTGTGAAAATTTTGCAATTGGGAGTGTTGTGAACGGGTTGTTTATGATTTTGTGGCCAAGTTATACCTTGTGGTTGCTGCGTGAAGCCTGCGCTTGCAAGGTGTCGTGCATGTGTAGTGATGTTGAAGCGGTTGGTGGTTGTTGTTTAGTGACGGGTAGGGGCGTGAATGTGCCAAGGGGTTGTTTGAGTGTTATGTTGCTTTATGCTTAGCCCCGTTGTATCGCGCACCGAGGTGAGCTCGAGGCTAGCCAAACAATGACCGACCGACAGGTTGTTGGTCGGATTCGATTCTTACCATGCACTGTTACACGGCAGAGAACCGTATAGGTAACCGCTAGAGCGCGCGCTAACGGACTAGGGTAAACAGTCGTGACCATAAACAAAAAAGCTCTTTTGCACGGTGTGCCCGATTCGAGTGGTTGCGCTAGTTTCGGCCCAATGGTTTGTTATGCATGTTGTGTGGGGCGATTAGTTAAATATTTTTACCACTTTGCATGCGTGCATCTTGAATGGTTGTGCGAGGAGAGTAGTCCAAGTGCGGCTTTCGTGTGAAATTACGAGATGGGCATATAGTACTGATATGGTCGGGTTGATAAGTAGCATATGGCGGTGTATGATGTATGTGCGGTTTTGCTCGCTTGGTGTTTTGTAGCGATGTTGTTTATGCTAGCAGTGTGAAAAGTTTGCGATTGGGCGTTTTGTGAACGTGTTGGTAATGATTTTGTTTGTTTTTTGTGGCCAAGGTATGCGTTGTGGTTGCTGCGTGAAGCCTGCGCTTACAAGGTGTCGTGCATGTGTAGTGATGTTGAAACGGTTGGTGGTTAATGTTTAGTGACGGTTAGGGGCGTGAACGTGCCAAGTGGTTGTTCGAGTGTTATGTTGCTTTATGCTTAGCCCCGTTGTATCGCGCCCGAGGTGAGCTCGAGGCTAGCCAAACATGCCGCCCGACAGGTTGTTGGTCGGATTCGATTCTTCCCACTAACCACGGCAGAGAACCGTATAGGTACCGCTAGAGCGCGCTCTCCGGACTGGGTAAACAGTCGTGACATCAAAACAAAAAAGCCTTTTGCACGGGTGTGCCGATTCGATTGTTGCGCTAGTTTCGGCCCAATGGTTTTTTTTGCATGTTGTTGTGGGGCGATTATTTAAATATTTTAACCACTGCAATGCGTGCATCTTATGGTTTTGCGAGAGGTAGTCAAAGTGCGGGTTTCGTGTGATTACGAGATGGGCTATAGTCTGATATGGCGGGTTGATAATAGCATATGGCCGGTGTATAGTAGTGCGGTTTTTGCGCGCTTGTTTGTGTTGTAGCGTTGTGCTTATGCTAGCAGTGTGAAAATTTTTGCATTGGGCGTGTTTGTGAACGTTGTTTTATGATTTTGTTTTGTGTTTTTGTGCCAGGTATTCGTTGTGGTTGCTGCGGAAGCCGCGCTTGCAAGGTGTCGTGCATGTGTAGTGATGTTGAAGCAGTTGGTGGTTGTTGTTGAGTGACGGGTAGGGGCGTGAATGTGCCAAGTGGTTGTTTGAGTGTTATGTTGCTTTATGCTTAGCCCCGTTTTATCGCGCACCGAGGTGAGCTCGAGGCTAGCCAAACAATGACCGACCGACAGGTTGTTGGTCGGATTCGATTCTTACCATGCACTAATACACGGCAGAGAACCGTATAGGTAACCGCTAGAGCGCGCGCTCGCGGACTAGGGTAAGCAGTCGTGACCATAAACAAAAAAGCTCTTTTGCACGCTGTGCCCGATTCGAGTGGTTGCGCTAGTTTCGGCCCAATGGTTTGTTATGCATGTTGTGTGGGGCGATTAGTTAAATATTTTTACCAATTTGCACGCGTGCATCTTGAATGGTTTTGCGAGGAGAGTAGTCCAAGTGGGGCTTTCGTGTGAAATTACGAGATGGGCATATAGTACTGATATGGTCGGGTTGTTAAGTAGCATATGGCGGTGTATGATGTATGTGCGGTTTTGCGCGCTTGGTGTGTTTTAGCGTTGTTGCTTATGCTAGCAGTGTGAAAATTTTGCGATTGGGCGTGTTGTGAACGGGTTGTTTATGATTTTGTTTGTTTTTTGTGGCCAAGGTATGCGTTGTGGTTGCTGCGTGAAGCCTGCGGTTGCAAGGTGTCGTGCGTGTGTAGTGATGTTGAAGCGGTTGGTGGTGGTTGTTTAGTGACGGGTAGGGGCGTGAATGTGCCAAGTGGTTGTTTGAGTGTTATGTTGCTTTATGCTTAGCCCCGTTGTATGGCGCACCGAGGTGAGCTCGAGGCTAGCCAAACAATGACCGACCGACAGGTTGTTGGTCGGATTCGATTCTTACCATGCACTAATACACGGCAGAGAACCGTATAGGTGACCACTAGAGCGCGCGCTCGCGGACTAGGGTAAACAGTCGTAACCATAAACAAAAAAGCTCTTTTGCACGGTGTGCCCGATTCGAGTGGTTGCGCTAGTTTCGGCCCAATGGTTTGTTATGCATGTTGTGTGGGGCGATTAGTTAAATATTTTCACCACTTTGCATGCGTGCATCTTGAATGGTTTTGCGAGGAGAGTAGTCCAAGTGCGGCTTTCGTGTGAAATTACGAGATGGGCATATAGTACTGATATGGTCGGGTTGATAAGTAGCATATGGCGGTGTATGATGTATGTGCGGTTTTGCGCGCTTGGTGTGTTGTAGCGTTGTTGCTTATGCTAGCAGTGTGAAAATTTTGCGATTGTGCGTGTTGTGAACGGGTTGTTTATGATTTTGTTTGTTTTTTGTGGCCAAGTTATGCGTTGTGGTTGCTGCGTGAAGCCTGCGCTTGCAAGGTGTCGTGCATGTGTAGTGATGTTGAAGCAGTTGGTTGTTGTTGTTTAGTGACGGGTAGGGGCGTGAATGTGCCAAGTGGTTGTTTGAGTGTTATGTTGCTTTATGCTTAGCCCCGTTGTATCGCGCACCGAGGTGAGCTCGAGGCTAGCCAAACAATGACCGACCAACAGGTTGTTGGTCGGATTCGATTCTTACCATGCACTAATACACGGCAGAGAACCGTATAGGTAACCGCTAGAGCGCGCGCCCGCGGACTAGGGTAAACAGTCGTGACCATAAACAAAAAAGCTCTTTTGCACGGTGTGCCCGATTCGAGTGGTTGCGCTAGTTTCGGCCCAATGGTTTGTTATGCATGTTGTGTGGGGCGATTAGTTAAATATTTTTACCAATTTGCACGCGTGCATCTTGAATGGTTTTGCGAGGAGAGTAGTCCAAGTGCGGCTTTCGTGTGAAATTACGAGATGGGCATATAGTACTGATATGGTCGGGTTGATAAGTAGCATATGGCGGTGTATGATGTATGTGCGGTTTTGCGCGCTTGGTGTGTTGTAGCGATGTTGCTTATGCTAGCAGTGTCAAAATTTTGAGATTGGGCGTGTTGTGAATGGGTTGTTCATGATTTTGTCTGTTTTTTGTGGCCAAGGTATGCGTTGTGGTTGCTGCGTGAAGGCTGCGCTTGCAAGGTGTCGTGCATGTGTAGTGATGTTGAAGCGGTTGGTGGTTGTTGTTTAGTGACGGTTAGGGGCGTGAACGTGCCAAGTGGTTGTTTGAGTGTTATGTTGCTTCATGCTTAGCCCCGTTGTATCGCGCACCGAGGTGAGCTCGAGGCTAGCCAAACAATGACCGACCGACAGGTTGTTGGTCGGATTCGATTCTTACCATGCACTAATACACGGCAGAGAACCGTATAGGTAACTGCTAGAGCGCGCGCTCGCGGACTAGGGTAAACAGTCGTGACCATAAACAAAAAAGCTCTTTTGTACGGTGTGCCCGATTCGAGGTGGTTGCGCTAGTTTCTGCCAATTAATTGTTATGCATGTTGTGTGGGGCGATTAGTTGAATATTTTTACCACTTTGCATGCGTGCAGCTTGAATGGTTGTGCGAGGAGTATTGTCCAAGTGCGGCTTTAATGTGAAATTCGAAGATCGGCATATAGTACTGATATGGTCCGGTTGATAAGTAGCATATGGCGGTGTATGATGAATGGTCGTTTTTGCGCGCTTGGTATGTTGTAGCCTTGTTGCTTATGCTCGGTGTGTAAACCGTTTGCGATTGGGCGTGTTGTGAATGTGTTTG
>JACCGJ010022105.1:0-16920 GCA_013407085.1 Atriophallophorus winterbourni
AAGTTAATCGGATCAACGGATAAAGATACCTCGATGCACGAACTTGAGCGGGTCATAAACTGGTCATACCAGTGGGACCTTCCACTGAACCTTATTAAGAGCAAACTCTTATCAGCACTGGGTAATACGATTTCAGTCGATGTGTCCGGAAATTTCCTCAGTGTTACCGCCGCACAGTGTGTAAAGGATTTGGGAGTAATGGTTAGGACTGGCTTCGACCAGGAGGACTGATGTGCCGCTGCGGCTCAGCGTGCACGCAATGTACGTTTTCAGCTGAAATCAGTGCTATCGAGCAGAAGACCCGATGTATTCCTGCCACTTTACAAAGCATCAGTCTGGACGCATTTCGAATATTGTGTCCAGGCGTGGTGTACTCATTACAAAAAGGACATCCTTCGAATTGATAGCATACAACGCCTCACAACACACATGATTCAGGGTCAGCGAGGAAAACCGTGCGCTGCGCGCCTGATGTCTCTCGATCTTTTCTCCCTTAGGCGCCGCCGTTTGAGAGGTGATTCAATTGAAACCTTTGGTTCATGGAGGGCTTGAGTGACGTGCCCATGAACGTCTTTTTTACTTGAAATCCCGAGCTGGGCACCCGGAGCCATTCACTTAATATTGCTAAGAAGCTATGTCGGCTAGACTCCATGAAACACTTTTTCAGTCCTAAGGTTGTAAACTTCTGGAACATTCTTCCAGAATAACTTATATCCTGCAGTTTTGTCTCGAGTTTTAAGCAAGGTTTGGACCGCAACTATGGTGAGTTTTTGCTGAATACTCTCCTTAATTTCCGTGCAAGCCTAAGTAGTTCACCTTTTAACGTTATCCCATAAACCAAGTACAGGCTAGAGTTTTCTGTAATGTATACACGATTCTACTTTAGCTGACCTCTTACCGTGCTGGTGAAAAGAAACTGCTTTTTTATTTTTCCAGCATCGGTTATAACGCGGTGCTCCCTAAATACAATCCGGATAATCACTTGGCGTCGTGATAGTCGAAGATTTTAAATGGAAAAAAGAAAAACGTTCAGGCATAGGTGGGTGCTTCTCTGCAGCTTTCCACTGAAGGAAATTCTGGATGCTTGATTTGTTCGTTAGCCACATACTGAACTGTGCGAACTGAACCCCATCTAAGGGAAGCATTTTCCTGAATTCTCTCCCTAATTTCTAAGTAGTTGTCCATTTTTAGCCTTGCTTGGTAAGTCAGTAAATGTTAGAGTTCTTTTTTTATATACATAACTCTTCTTTATCTGGCCTCTCACCGTGCTGGTGAAGAGAAATTTATTTTTATTTTTCCAGCATTATTCATAACGAGGTGCTTCCTAAATACTACCCGGATAATCCCTTGGCGTCGCGATCGTCCAGGATATCCAAATCACAATCAGAAAAAGCTCTTTGGCAGTGGCGGTTGCTTTTCTGCAGCTTTCCACGAAAGAAATTCTGGACGCTTGATTGGCTCGTAAGCCACTTATTGTCGTGTGCAACAGCAGACACCGAATAGGCTGCGCTATGTGCATCAACTGCACAACTAGCTAGAGTATAACTCTTTAGGCTTAAATATATTCTGACATGCAGAACTCCGGAAGTGTTTATCCCTTTATATACGGCGATTGTCAGCACGCATTTAGAATACTACGTGCAAGCCTGGAAACCCTTCTTTCAAAAAGACATATTACTAGTAGAAAGAGTCAAACGTCTGACTACCAAAATGATTAAAGTTATGTTCGAAAAACCGTACTAAGAACGTCTATTTTCTTTATGTCTCTTCCCCCTTTGGCGTAGGCGTCTACCGGGTGACGTCATAAAAACTTTCAAAATCCTAGAAGGCTACCAACCCTTCAACTATAAGACATACGTTGAAGTTCGCGAAAAACCACAGCGGTCTGAATCTTAGGCAACACGTTTTCAGTGAAAGAGTGGTAAGCTTCTGGAACAAGCGGTCTGAGGAACTAACCCCTTGCACATCAATAGGTGCATTCAAAAGGGGTTTAGATGCCCTTTGGCATGAGCTTTTCCCAGACTTTTTCCCATGAATATACAGGTCGTCAGTCGACAGAATTGTCCATTTTTTATTCATTCTGAATTTATATGATCTTTACCACGATTTAAAAAAACAAAAAATCTTGTTATATAATGCCTAGCTTTAAATGTCATGATTTAAATGTACGCACAAAATTTCCATAGCTAACCTCTCACCGGCTTGGTGAAGAGAAACCTTTCCCGTTTTTCACAGTCGCAGCTACAATTTCTGGGACCGAAGGAAGGCCTGAAAAACACCGGACGTACCATCGCATTCGACGAGGATACTAGAGAAGGAAGAACTAACTTTGTCAGCGGTGGGCGCTCCGTTGAAGCTTTCTACAGACAGAAACTCTGGACGCTCGATTGTCTGTGTGAACTAATGTTTCTCCCCATCTATTGGTGAGGGGAGATTTTCTTTTGCATTCCAGATTACTTTCATACCAAAAGATATTTGTGAAAATATTGTTTAAGGTGGTGGACGCTCTTCTGTGGCATACCACCGAGAGAAATCTGGACACTCGATTGGCTCGTTAGCCACATAAGGTCCTGTGCAAACTAAACTGAACTAAACTGGAGTGCTTGGAAAAAATCATTCGGCACCAGCTATGAAAACATTAAGTAACCAATTCCTTACTATCCGATGCCCAGCACGGATTCTGGAAAGAAAGGTCCTGCCTAACCAATCTTACAAGCTTTCTTGACGAAGTGACATTACGCCTCGATGAATTGAGAGTAGTCGAAGTCTGCTATGTTGATTTTCAAAAGGCAATCGACTCAGGGAACCATAGGTAACTTTTGCACAAACTAAGTATATTTGGCGTGACAGGTGATCTACATCGATGGTTAAACAGCTTGCTAACTAATCGCACTAATTATGTTAGAATTGCATGGGTGTGCTCGGAGGAATCACCGATTCTCCGTGCAGTGTCTCAATGGTCAGTGCTTGGTCCATTACTTTTTCTTATTTTTGTGAATGACCGGGCAGCATGCTTGAGTTAACGCTGCTTCCTGTTTGCTGATGATGTTAAGATCCTAGGAAACAACAGTAGAAATACGCTTATTTCTGATTTAGAAAAAGTAATCGAGTGAACAAAGACCTGGGACTTGCCACTAAACTTGTGGAAGAGCTATCTTCTGACGACTGATTTTGCGACAACCCAACTAGAAGTTGGTGAATGAACTATCAGAATAGCGGCTGCTCAGAAAGTGAAGGATCTTGGCATTACTATAACAGGCGATTTTATATGGGCCACTCAATGTGCCGAAGCTGCAAACAAGGCTCGCAGAGAATTGTTCAGACTTCGCTCAGCGTTATCTTGCCTAAAACCTTCAATCTTAATTCCCTTATACTAAGTAGTCGTGCGGCCTCACTTGGAATAATGCGTTCAATCCTGGGCACCGTATTTAAAAAAGATATAGCATGTCTCGAAATGGTCCAGCGCCTTGTGACTAGGATGGTTGATGGTCAGACAGGTAAAACCTATGAGGCTAGACTCGAGGACCTCGGCTTGTTCTCACTAAAGAGACGGTGGCTGCGAGGTGACCTAATAGGAGCTTTCAAGATTCTAAAGGGTATTACGGGTGATATTATTACTTAAATCCTTAAACTTGCCCCTAAAGCAGCTACACGGGGTAATTCTATGAAACCTCTTTAAAGTAGGCCCAGGTTGCTGGCACGTGAGCACTTTTTCAGCAACCGTATGGTCAACTTCTGGAACGAGCTCCTAGATTGTTTAGTAAGCCTCCCAAATGTGTTGAGCTTTAAATGGGAATTAGACGTTAAATAGTCTATCATATTTCCGCACATTGTCTGATAAAACTGGAAAAACTTTAAAAAAATATTTAAAAAAAAGTATTTTACATTTTTATCATATCTGTCTAGGCTTGGGCAACCTCACATCAAATTAGCCCACATGCAGTCTATGACTGTTTTCCACTTTGCCTCGACCAGGCTAGTGATTCCGTACACCATACATTGTTCACGCATATTATTGCATTGTTTCCTGAATAGCTGACCTCTCGCCGTGCTGGTGAAGAGAAACCCTACCCTACTTTCCAGATATTCGGAAAAAAGAACGTGTGAAAAGTACTAACTGTATACTCTATATCGATGTGCTGGGTGTTTAACGGCATACCGTCGAAGGAAATCTGGGCGCGTGATTGGCTTTTAGCCCGGTTTCAATTTTGTTTTCACGCTGCTAAATTTTTCGAAATTCATTAAATTTCTGATTCATTGATTACATTAGCAAAATGATTCAAAATTCTTGTCTTTGCCTTTACTCTAGCTGCAACAAGAAGGTTTTCAAAGGTATAGAGTGCGACGTGTGCCTGCGTTGGGCTCATCCCAAATGCTCTGGACTGTCGTCAGCACAATTCAAGGTTTATGCGGCCCATCGATGGCTTAAATAACTATGCGCTGACTGCATAAAGTCCGTGGAAACTTTGGTTGAGGAGCGTGAGCGTCTTGAGGAACGTAAGCGTTCTCCTTCACGTCCGTCTCCGAAACCCAAAACGTTTGCCGAAGTAGCTAGGTCAGTGGTCTCGTCTACCTCCAGTCAGTATACCACTCCTTTGAGATCACAGAAGGCGAAATCATCGCCATCCTCCTGTCCTTCAAAGGCTCCATGGAAGAAAGTCAAAGAAAATCGAGGTGTTTACATTAGCCCGATTAAGGATGTTCGCGCTTTAGCTCAGGAAGTCCACCATTTAGGACAAGTGTTTGCTGAGCTACAAGCCAGAAACCAAGTTAGCTCAACACGGGCTAAAATGGTCCTAATTTTAACGCAGGTTGAGCGTTTTATCCGAGAATCAAAGCCTCGTAAAGAAAGCGATCGGAGAAAGGTTATCGACTTACTCCGTGCTTAAGGCATGAGACCGACTACTCCGCTGAAGCGAGTTCACAGGGTCGGAAAATGGAGGGGTGGCCATAATGACGCATCTACCAGATCGCCGCGGCCAATTGTAGTCGAATTCACAAAGCAATTTGATCGCGACTACTTTCTTTTGAAAGCAGAGAAACTTAACTGCGCCGAGGGAAAATGCATCGTGCAACCTGACACCCCGGCACACCTGAAAACTCCTAGCCCAATTAGAGCTAGAAAGTCAAAGTAAGCTGTAAATCGTGGCTCACCAAATTCGCTCCCGATGCGAAACCTAGTAAATGACAACAGTGTGGCGATGACGCTAACACAGGAGAATTGCACTCCAACATTGAAGAGCGCCACAGTCGTGCTACGTATTTCAGAGGATAAATCGTCGATGAGTTGTAGTGACTCAGACCATGAAGATGAAACTAGATGCCAGGAGTTGTCGCCTGTTTTAAAAACGAATGCTGTATCTCTTCTTGAAATTCAGCCTTCAAAAAATGCGAAGCAGCTTCGGGCATTACGCTCGAGGACGAAGAGCTCTTAGGTAGCCCTAACACCGGGAGTCTGTCCTCATATGATAGTGCTCTTCTGTTCTATACAAACGCTTGTAGCATTAGAAATAAATAGGCTGAACACCTCTGTAGAGTTGACGACACCCACTACAAAATTGTGGGTGTCACAGAATCATGGTTGTCTGATGATGACCACATACCAGCTTTAATCGCGGATAGGTTTAATGCCGTAAGAAGCGATCGACCTCTGGGTAAGCTAGAAGGAGGGGCGTTGCTCCTTATAGATAACGCTATCCCCTTCGAGAAAATTATTTCTTTTTCTACAACGAATGTGCAGATAATATCTGCCTTGCACATGCATGGATGCATACGTACAGTTTTAAGCTGCGTCTACCGTAGTCCGAGCACTAGTTTGGAAGATGATGCTCTTTTGAAAATTAGGCTCTCATCTCTTTTAGCCGTTGCATCACGTGTTGTAATCTTCGGCGATTTTAATCTACCCGAAATAAACTGGGAGTTCCAAACCTCACATGCCCCAGGAATCGCGAACGATTTTCTAGACTGGCTACACTCCTGTGCACTTTATCAACACGTAAACGAACCAACTATATTCGTATATTCTTGACCTAGTTATTTCAACTTCTGAAAGCGGTATACAAAATTTGGTCTTACTGCACCACTAGGAAAGAGCGACCACGTAGTGTTAGCCTGCGAGTTACTTCTGTCATTTGGTAAACCCCCACTTAAAATGTCTCGAAGCTTCCATAGGATCGACCCTGCTTCCCTATTACAGGCAGCAGCGCTACTCCCATGACAAAACATTGACCGTGTGGATAGGATGTGGGGGCAGATCAAGAAAAACATCCTTCAACTTCAGGATCGATTCGCTCCTCTCTCACCCGTTCGCAAAAAACGTAAACCTCAGTGGTGGTCAGCCTTAGTTTCCCGTAGCGTACGTCACCGCGACGCAAAATGGAGGCGTTATGAGCTTACTGCCTCATGTGGGACTTAAGCCCGTTACAAAGAAGCGCGAAACATAGCTGTTTCCAAGATACGTGCAGCAAAAATTTCTTTCGAAGTGAGACTCGCTCAAGAGGCCCATACTCATCCAAAACGTTACTACAGCTACGTTCAATCTAAAGGGTCAACACGAAAAAATGTATGTATGCAAGCGCTGAAAAGGCTCAGTTGTTTTCCTTGCATTTTCAAGGCGTACAACGCCGAGATGATAACTCGAACGCCTCTGGGCCATCACTTCAATGTGTACTCGCTGATCGCCCCCTCTGCACTGATATTACATTCGAGGTTCACAATTTCGAGACTATATTGGCCAGCCTAGCTTACAACAAGTCGGCAGGGCCCGATAGCATCCATCCACGAATAATCAGACTGCAAGCGCCTATATTAGCTGTGCCGATCACAGAAATTTTCACATCATCCCTCAGTCAGGGTACCCTTCCTTTTTGACTGAAAAACAGCCGTTGTAGTGCCTATCCATAAGGGAGGAGCTTCCTCGGCGGCCAAAAATTACCGCCCGGTGGCCTCACTCGTGTACTATGTAAGGTTATGGAAAGATTAATCCGCGATAAAATATGTGGATATGTAACCAAACACTCTCTTTTGAATTGCGCACAATACGGCTTTCTAAAAGGTAGGTCATGTCTGACAAATTTGTTAAGCTTTCTAAACGAGGCTACTAAGAGTATGGATGATGGTATAGCAGAAGAAGTCTTCTACCTCGACTTTAGTCAGGCTTTTGATTCGGTCAGCCATAGGCTCTTGTTTCTCAAATTCTCAGCCATAGGAGTATCAGGGAACCTTCTGGGCTGGATTCGAGCATTCCTTAGCGACCGTTCCTTTATTGTCAGGGTGGATGATACTTACTCCGCAAGTGCGCATGTAACGAGTGGGGTTCCCCAGGGCTCAGTCTTGGGGCCGTTGCTGTTCCTCATCTTCATTGATGATCTAGCCAACCAACTGCGCTCAACCTGTTATATGTTTGCTGACGACGTTAAAATTGTCGGTAGATCGGATAATTCCGATCTGATAAGTGATGTGGAAGCTGTAACAGCATGGGCGGGTAGAAAAGGTACAGAAGCTGGCCACTCGCATGATCGAGGGGTAAGCATACACCAATTATGAAAATCGTCTATTAACACTAGTACTTTTCTCACTTAGGAGGAGGCAACTTAGGGGGGATATTATAGAGACCTGTAAGGTTGTCAAAGGATTAAGTTGTCTCGAATTCGATAACTTCTTTCGGTTCTCTCCTTTGGTTGGTACACAAGGGCACAGTCTTAAGCTAAGTAAACAGCACACCAGGCTCGAATCCAGAACGCACTTCTTTAGTATCCGTATAGTGAACGCGTAGAACTAACTTCCCGCAGAACTAATCATGGCAACTTCAGTAATTGCGTTAAAACATGGGCTGGACGAACGGTGGCAGGTGCTCTTCCCGGAACATTACACTTAAGACTAAATCCCTCCATATTTATGATAAAAAAAACACAAAAATATCCGAAAAACATTTTGAAGCACAAAAAAGAGTTTCTTTTTCATTTTTTCGTATTTGTGTAAATAAACTGCTGTCCATCGTCTCTTCATTCTATTAGACATGCAACATGCATAACTCTCTCACCTTTCGGTGATGAGACATCGCCCATCTTCCATTCACAGTTACACACGCCTGTGTTACTTACGAATCAATCCTGGTAGTGGCAGGTGTTTCCAAGCACACCTCCGAGAGAATCTGGGCACTCGTTTCGACTTGGCCGACTATCGCCCTGTGATACTAATACTGATACTGATTTGGCGGTACGTTCAACTTGGTTGTATTTCCCACGCTCTTCCACATAATCTATTTCAAAATCGCTGTTATCTGATTTTGCTGTAAATTGTTAATCAATGTATCGCATTATATACACATCGTAACTAGAATCAACATATTCTATTACGTTTTTGAAAATTTATATATATATTTATTGCTATTGAAATTTTAAAAAAAATCGAACTATGCCTAAAGTTTCATATCCCTGCATTTCAATTGAATGTGGTAAGAAGGTTGTGAAAGGCATAGCTTGTGATGTGTGCCAGAGATGGGCGCATCTAAAATGTTCTGGCATTCTTGCCAAGCATTATGAAACTTATTGTAAAAATAGTTTCATGGAATGGGTATGCTGAGAGTGTAAAAGAAACGCAAGGGAAGTGTTCCTGAGGACCTCTGCTTAGAGTTTAAACAATGTTGTAGCAAATAGTAAGAGTTCTCCGTTGTCCTACGCCGAGGTCGTAAGAAAGGGAACA
The DNA here is from genome assembly GCA_013407085.1 of Atriophallophorus winterbourni. Taxonomy (NCBI): domain Eukaryota; kingdom Metazoa; phylum Platyhelminthes; class Trematoda; order Plagiorchiida; family Microphallidae; genus Atriophallophorus; species Atriophallophorus winterbourni. Next base: position 8,704 of record JACCGJ010022105.1, read on the forward strand.
ACCCCGTCAACAAAACCCGGCCCTGTCCGCAGTACCATCGGTAAGAATCAAAAAGCAACACAGGGAGGGAAAAAGAACCCTGAAAAGAAAACCGTCGATAACGGTAAATGTCCGGTAATAACAGAGCAAGCTAACTACGTTGCTTTAGAAAGGCAAATAAATGCCTTAGCAAGTTAGTAAGTTTGCTGCACCACATAAAATGTCGGAAACGAGGCTATCTCGTACTCTCCTTATCCTAAATAGGGAAGAGTCGCTGATTCGCGAAAGCAAATTCCGGACCGTTCCAGGGTTCGAGATATTTTGCGCATAGCAGGGCTAATTAACTGCCAGGTAAAAAGGGTCCATCGTGTAGGCCGGTGGAACCCAACTGTAAGTAGCGCTCGTTTGATCTTGGTAGAATTTATGAACCAGCAGGACAGGGATACGCTTCTTTTAAAAAGTGCTTACCTTGAGCGCTACACAAATGGGCGGTTCAAAGTTGTCCAGGATAAGGGGCCTCAACCACATTTTCATGGAAAGCGTTCAAAAAGGCCCATGACTGGCTTGAAAACTCCCATAAAAGGGATCAACCTTAGCCACCATAAAATGTTTAAGTCATCTGCGGTAGTTGTCATTGAAGATGTACTCCAAAATGGGCCGCCAGTAGAATACGAGCGCATGAAAAACTCGCTTTTCAGTAAGCTTCTGAACGAGGAAAATCTATGTACAACTGCCATCAGGCCGGTGCAAGCTCGTTCGCAAGGGCAGTCTAGCCACTTATCAACTTCTCCGGTTTCAAAAAACGGGGTATCAGCGACGGTGCTTCCACCCCGAGTAAAGTTATTTTAAAATGTGCGCAGAATAGAAATACCCGTGTACTGTACACAAATGCTTGCAGTATACGTAATAAATGGGGTGAGCTGCAGCTTGCTGCACTGGAAAACCAGGTCGACATAATTGCCATCTCCGAATCATGGTTGAAACCAGATGATCATGTTCCGTCATTTGTATCAACTAAGTATGCCATCTATCCTCAGGATAGGGATACTGGTGCTACGGGAGGGGGAGTGGTAATTATGATAAACGAAGATCTCCCCCACAGTGAGACATCGATAAAGATCGCTTCTCACTCAATCCAAATAACATCGGTATTTCTTACTGTCGCTAGAAGAAGACTGGCACTTGCATGTGCTTATAAAAGCCCGACTGCTTCATCATTAGACGACCAATTACTGATGAACACATTGGAAGTACTAAAAGGGCAATGCAACGCATTACTAATTGTCGGAGACTTCAATCTCCCGGGCATTGATTGGCGTACTGAAATTTCTTCACCAGGGTCAGTTGAGTCGCAATATCCAGACTGGTTTCATGTCGGAGCCTTTTATCAACATGTAAGGGAACCTACAAGGTTTAGGACAGGACATACTCCGTCAACTTTAGATTTGGTTCTGTCGTCTCATGAAAGAGATATTTATGGAATCGAATACCTTTCGCCACTAGGCAAGAGCGACCACGCTGTAATTCTTCTTGACTGGACTTTAGTGCATCCTAGTCCTCAAGTAAAGATGTCCCGCAACTTTGGTCGAATGAACATCGTCCAACTACAAACTAAAGCAATGAATCTAAGTTGGGAACCAGACGAATTAGAACCTAGTGTAGAAATCAGGTGGAATATTATAAAAGGGCACCTTTTACAACTACAGGATGATTTTGCTCCTCTACAACCAGTGAGAACGCGAGGAAAAACACCCTGGTGGAGCGCGTCTATTCGCAAGGCTATTAGATGCCGTGACCGTAGCTGGAGGGCGTACAAATTCTGTGGAACTCACAGATCTAGACTGCAGTACATACCGACCAGAAATTCAGCTGTTGCGCTGCAAAGGAAAGCTAAAAGGGACTTCGAATCCCGACTTGCCAAAAAAGCAAAGATTAACTTGAAAGCTTTTTATGGCTATGTTCAGTCCAAGCGATCATTAAGAGAAGAAATAGGTACGTTATTGCTGGACGATGGCAATACGGCTTTGACTGCACCGGAAAAAGCCGATGCGTTGCATTCATTCTTCTGCAGTGTTTATCGGCGCGATTCAGGTAACTGTTTAGAAACTCACGAGTGCAGAGCACCTTCCTTCAGCTCGGTGGAGGTTAATCAGGAAATGGTCACCACAGTTCTGTCGCAGCTGGACAAAACTAAGTCACCTGGCCCCGACGGCATACATCCGGCTATTCTTCAACCGCTCGCAAATATAGTTAGCCTTGCAATCAGAAATCTTTTCGAAGCCACCTTACTCCAGGGTATACTACCGGATGATTGGAAACGAGCGGCGGTAATAGCCATATACAAAAAGGGTCCCATTTCGGATGTACGCAACTACAGGCCAGTAAGCCTGACAAGCATTCTTTGCAAGTGCTTGGAAAAAATCATTCGGCACCAGGTATGTAAACATTTGGTAGCCAATTCCTTACTATCCGATGCCCAGCACGGATTCTTGAAAGGAATGTCCTGCCTAACCAATCTTCTAAGCTTTCTGGACGAAGTGACATTACGCCTCGATGAAGGGAGAGTAGTCTAAGTCTGCTATCTTGATTTTCAAAAGGCATTTGACTCGGTGAACCATAGGTACCTTCTGCACTAACTAAGTATGTGTGGCGTCACAGGTGACCTACATCGATGGTTAGACAGCTTCTTAACCAATCGCACTAACTATGTTAGAATTGCAGGCGAGTGCTCGCAGGAATCACTGATTCTCAGTGGAGTGCCTCAAGGCTCGGTGCTTGGTCCATTACTTTTTCTTATTTTTGTAAACGACCTGGCAGCGTGCTTGAGTTTACGCTGCTTCCTGTTTGCTGATGATGTTAAGATCCTAGGAACCGACAGTAGAGATACGCTTATCTCTGATTTAGAAAAAGTAATCGAGTGGACAAAGACCTGGGACTTGCCACTAAACCTGGGGAAGAGCTGTCTTCTGACAAATGATTTAGCGACAACCCAACTAGAAGTTGGTGAAGGAACTATCAGAATAGCGGCTGCTCAGAAAGTGGAGGATCTTGGCATTACTATAACAGGCGATTTTAAATTGGCTACTCAATGTACCGAAGCTGCAAACAAGGCTCGCAGAGAATGGTTCAGACTTCGCTCAGCGTTATCTTGCCGAAAACCTTCAATCTTCATTCACTTATACAAAGTAGTCGTGCGGCATCACTTAGAGTACTGCGTTCAATCCTGGGCACCGTACTTAAAAAAGGATATAACATGTCTCGAAAGGGTCCAGCGCCTTGCGACTAGGATGGTTGATGGTCAGGCAGGTAAAACTTATGAGGCTAGACTCAAGGACCTCGGTTTGTTCTCACTAAAGAGACGGCGGCTGCGAGGTGACCTAATAGAAGCCTTCAAGATTCTAAAGGGTCTTACAGGTGATAATATTACTGAATTCCTTAAACTTGCACCAAAAGCAGCTACAAGAGGTAATTCCATGAAACTTCTTAAGAGTAGGCCCAGGTTGCTTGCACGTGAGCACTTTTTCAGCAACCGTGTGGTCAACTTCTGGAACAAGCTCCCAGATTGTATAGTAAGCCTCCGAAATGTGTTGAGCTTCAAAAGGGAATTAGACGTTAAATGATCTATCATATTTCCGCATATTGTCTAATAAAAAAAACTTCAAAAATACAAAAAAACGTATTTTTACATTTTTATCATATCTGTCTAGGCCTGGACAACCTGACAGTAAATTAGCCCACATGCAGTCTATGACTGTGTTTCACTTCACCTCAACTAGGCTAGTGATTTCATACACCACACATTGTTCACGCATATTATTGCATTGTTTCCTGAATAGCTGACATCTCACCGTGCTGATGAAGAGAAACCCTACCTTACTTTTCAGATATTCGGAAACAATAACGTGTGAGAAGTACGAACTGTACACTCGATATCGAATTGGGCCGGGTGCTCACCGCACCGTCGAAGGCAATCTGGGCGCGTGATTGGGCTTTTTAGCCACCTTCAGCAATGTGCAACTTGACTTGAACTGAACTTGAATATTTGCGCGGTAAGTTCAGCTTATTTTGTATTTCCGGCGCTCTGATGAAAAGTTATTGCGAATTTTCGCTATTCTGCGAAATTGCTGTAAAATAGACCAACATTTTCAACGATATTAATAAAAGCAAAACTTTTTTATATATTTTTATTATTTTGTGCTGATTAATTATGCTGGTGATAGAATCAGCCTGTATTTTTCTGGTACATAATCGCTACTCATACATCTCACTGTGACATATTAGTACACATAATTCTCGCATCAACGGCAACTGCAGCAAAAAAGTGTTCACGGACATTGAGTGCACGGCTTGCAAACAGTGGGCTCACCCTTGCTGATCTGGTATACATAAATCTCACTGGGATTTATGCAAAATACCGTTGGTTGCAGTGGTGTTGTAGCGGCTGCCATTAGGCTGCCACTTACAAAGATTCTATTAATGAAAACTAAAGAATAGTGTAATTTCACCTAGAACATCAAATGTACCCACTCCAACTTATGCATCTGTTGTGCGTGAAAATATGAGCCCGGGACAACTGCATCCAAATCGAAATATGACCTAGTTTGCCACTTACACAGTCCTCCCAAGGTGGTCAATGTAGGTAGTACTTCGAAAAAGCGTGCAAATATATGATCTGGAACAACTGCAGCCAAGGGAAAATACACCAAGTTAGCCAGTTACCCCGTCCTTCCAGGCAAGCTACCACTCACAATGTGATCAATGTATCTGGAACTTCAAAAAAAGCCAGTTAGGACAGTACAAAAAGAGGGAATATTCAATTGTTGCTGGCTCACCCGTACTGGATCAAATTATCCAAGAATTGAATGGTTTGCGTAAGCAAATGTAGATACGGCATGGCAGTTCCTCTGCTTCATTGTCTAGAACTCGAAATGTACTAGTTTTTAACCGAGCGGAACCCTTTATTAAAGAATCCAAGTCTCGCAGATATTTTGATCGCGATGTTATTCAAATGGTGGGTCTGAAGCCGTCCATTCCCACAGTGAGTCAACCGTGGCAGAAGATGGAGGATGGGTAACCGCCCTCGGCCAATCCCGGTTGAATTTGTAGTGGATACGTGCAAAATATAACAGAAAAATGTTACAATAAAAGCGGAAAAAGGAAGAAACTCACGATAAGTGAAAATTCAATGTCCAATGCAATTACCCACACACAAAATATTCCAACTCCGAATTCCGGTGCGTCGCGTTGCGTAAATTGTGCCGATAACCGTCGTGATTCACAAACACGCAACAATACAGCACCAGCGAACAAAGCAGAAGAACGCGCGCGGAAAAAGTTATTGTGTCATAATCGATTATTAAAACAAACTGATGGAAATGGAAGTACATTTAGAAAGAAAGTGAAATTACAAATTGCTACAGAACTCTCCCCTAGAGCGTGAGTCGACGGATGAACGCTCGATACACCGTTTATGGTATGTATTCAACCCGTCTTGCGGGGAACCTTACTCTTTGGCCGGTACGTGTTTTACGTGGTGAAGGGTTACATACTACGGGTGAGGGCCGATTTGAGAGATCGTCACTGTTCGTCATTGGTTGTGGGTGGAGTCGAAGGGGTAGCTTCTTGTAATGACTTTTGCTCGACGTAAGCAAGTTTCAAGCGATCGATGCTAACTTTGTCCTACATGCCGTTGCGTAGCAGAACGAAATATTTATCTTTGCGTTCCATTACTTTGAATGATCTTTCGTACGGAGTTTGTAAGTGCTTTCTAACAGCATCGACTCGAACAAAACCGCAGGGACAACTTTTGAGGTCATTGTCGCTAAATGATGGGCGGTCGGCAACACGTGTGGGAACGGGCTTCATGGACTGAGTGTGTTGCTTGAGTCTCGAGCAGTAGGATGCTGGTTCAAACGACATTATGGCAAAATTGCAAAATAATGTGAGTTCTGAGCGAAAAATGGAAAGCAGACTCGTCAATTATGTAGTGGATAAGTGCAAAATATAACAGAAAAATGTTACAGTAAAAGCGAACAAAGGAACGAACTCACGGTAAGTGAAAATTCAATGTCCAATGCAATTATCCACACACAAAAATATTCCAACTCCGAACTCCAGTGCGTCGCGTTGATCGGCAATGGTAATTTGCGAAGCTAAACAATATGGGGACACGTCAATTTTGCCGTTAACCGTCGTGATTCACAAACACGCAACAATACAGCATCAGCGAACAAAGCAGAAGAACGCGCGCGGAAAAAGTATATTGTGCCATAATCGTTGATTAAAACAAGCATCGATAGAAATATATATACATTTGAAAAGAAAGTGAAATTACAAATTGCTACAAATTCAAATACCAGGCGGATCAGGATGCATTCCTGGTTAGGGCTGAGCATATCGCCAAATCAACTTAAGATAAACTTCAAGGCAACCCTCCGTCCCAGATTAAGCAAAAATTTTCCGATTCGAATAGGAAAAACTTAGCAGTAGGAACATCTGCCATTCGTAAAACTTACGTAGCGCAAACGCTATTCAGTCACAGACGATCATACCGAATAGCACTTCAGTTCAGTGCAGTTTGCACAGGACAGTAAGTAACTAAAGAGCCATCGAACGTCCAGAATTTCTTTTGGTGGAAAGCTGCAGAGAGGCACCCACCACTGCCTGTATGTTTTTACTTTTTGTCCGTTTAAAATCTTCGACGATCACGACGCCAAGAGATTATCCGGATTGTCTTTATGGAGCACCGCGTTATAATCGATGCTGGATAAAGACAAAACAGTTTCTCTTCGCTAACACGGTGAGCGGTCCGCTGAAGTATAATCGTTTATGAAAATAATAATGGATTTTAAAATTATTACACTTAATAAAATACTCTGCCGCTACTGACTTCGGTTTGCAGCCATATATCGTAAGCTTTCCAGCCAACTATTAGGTGGAGCTTTTGGATCCCACTGAGGCAAAACGAATGCGCCCAACTCAGCCTAGCGCTACGGTGAATATCTTCATCCCAACGCGCCACATCATGGACTGGCCACCCGATCGTTTCTCCCAGCTTCTGGCAGGCTCTGCGAATAAGGCGCGGTACGGTGAACGGTGAGGAGGCATTGTTAAAACATGTCCCAACCATCGCAAACGAACAAGCCTCAGCATTTCACTCAGTCCGTGGCCACTTGGTCCTAACACTCGCTTGCAGACATCTATATTTGTAACGCGATGCTTCCACTGAATGCGAACAATCGTACACAGGCACCGGGTGCTAAATTGAGTCGCCACCGGCAGTGAGCTGCATGCGAGTACACACTGGAGTCTCACTGCTATTGCTATTTTCCTTCCCCTTAACTGTCTAGGTCTGGGCAACCTGACAGTATCTTAGCCCACGTGCTGTCTCTGACTGTGTGGCACTTTGCCTTGATCAGGCTTGTAGTTTTGTGTGGGTTTCAAAAACAAAAAGCCGACGGACATATTCCGCTCGGATAGCACAGGTTTCGCAGCCATAATGTATTGTAGCACGCACCACTGCGTTGTACACTCGGCCTTTAGTATGAAGTGAAATATCGCGTCAAGGGTTTGCAAACGATAAACCCGCTTTGCGAACACGTTGTGAGATCTCGTCCTCGACAACCGCCAGCATAGATACAACTGCCAAGGTAAACAAAGCTGTTGACCAATTCAAGATCGTCATCACACACAGTTAGGTTTGGAAGAGAACTCCTCCAATCCTGGGTAAATGTTTTGCACTTATTAGGCGCAAAGCACATGCCATGCCTTGAAGCTTCAAATACCAGGCGGTCCAGGGCTTGTTGCATTATATGAGGTTCATCTCCCACAAGTGCGATTTCATCCGCATACCCTAGATTGGAAGCTCTCTCACCCGGCAGAAGCTCAACATCCACACTCACCAGACCAGCTAAAGCTTTCCTTAAGACATCGTCGATCGCGAAGTTAAAAAGGAACGGCCAGATAGGACAGCCCTGCCACACCCCGCTGGATATATTGAACGAAGACGACAATTGTCCGTACGCACGAACCCTGCCCGAAGTTTGGCAATATAAAGCTTTTATGATCCAAACATTCTTCTCGGGCACTCCATGCCTCAGTAGACAGTTCCAAAGACTTTCGCGATTGATTAAATCGAATGCTGCTCAGATGTCAAGGAATACCACGATAGTTGGCCTACAAATGCGTGGCGTTTCTCAAGTAACTGACGGAGTGTGAAGATTTCATCCATGCACCCTC
>JACCGJ010022115.1:0-17035 GCA_013407085.1 Atriophallophorus winterbourni
AAATGAAACGGATCGAAGATCTTTCATCGGCATGTTGTCCCATTACCGACGATTTTGCAAAACAATTCTACTATTCTCTCTCTTTGGCATGATTTGCTAAGTGTAAAGTAGGCTTGGTCCACAAGTGAACATTAATCCAATGAAAAAGCCAAACGCTCCCTGCCTTCCTCGAAGAATTTGTTTTATTTCGACCCTTCGAAACCTGTTCTGCAATAGGACGTTTCGACTCACGGCGTTGGCGCGATGCTTGGTCATAACGATGATCGTGGAGAAATGCGTTCAATTGCATTTGCATCACGTATGCTAAATTCTTCAGAAAAAATTACTCACAGTTGGTCGAGGATTCTCTCACCGTATTGTTCGGTGCGGAGCGTTTTCATCAGTATTTATGGAGAAATGTTTTCGACATATTGACTGATCATAAACCACTCTTGTTCTTGCTGGTATAAAACAGAGGAATCAATCGGACCATGTCACCGCGTATGATACGTTGGAAACGATTGCTTTCATTTTACAACTATGACAACTAACAATAAGACACGTTCCAGAAAGGAACAATTTTGTAACATACTTCTTGATCCAAATATCTTCCAAACCAGCCACTAACTCAAAGGGCATGCCATCCGACATTGTGAGTCTGCTACAATGTTTTAACAGCTCGCTCACATCAAGAAAATGCGTGTCGACATGGCAATAGATGTGCTACTTTCTCAACTACGATTTGAAGCAAACGATATCATCCGATATAATTTCGGTTGTCGGTCCTGATCGAGCCTTTAGGACGGCTGCAGACTTAGAGGCCCTCGAATAGTGGTATCCACGGTTTTAAGACCAACCATACTAAAAAAGCTCCATAAATCCCACACAGGTTATGTAGTGATCAAAGCTCTAGCTATAAGCTATTACTGATGGCCGAGAATCGATAACGATATCGAAGAAGAAGTAAGACCTTGTCATACATGTCAACAGCATCAGCGAACCAAAAGCTGGCTTAATACAGCTATGGAAAATAAGGGATTGACGGAGTGCATGCGGATTACTGTGTGGCATTTAAGGGGAAGAATATACTCGTTCTTGTTGATGCACATTCCAAATGGATTGATGTCCACATCGTTGATAGCAAGACAGGTGAGAGAACAGTTAACCACTTTCGTTCTATCTTTACCAATTACGAACTTTCGGACAGCCTAATTCCTGACAATGGTCCCAATTCACCAGCATAGCCTTGAAGGAGTTCCAGGAGATGAATGGAGTTTATCATCTTACGACGGCATCGTATCATTCAGCGTCAAACGGCTTTGGAGAACGTGCTGATCAAACGATCAAAGCTGGTCTTGTGAAACAACAGACGGGAAGCTTGTAGATCAAGCTGTAAACGATGCTGCGGGCCTATTGGAACATACCACTTGACTCGATGAAGAAACATCTGCCGGAACTAATGCTTCGTAAAATTGTGCGCAAGTGGTTCGACCTTATGTTCCCTGATCAGCGTGCAAAAACACAGCAAAGTTAAGATCTGATACACTTAGACAGACTACTTAATCAAGAACCGCCAAATAATGGATTGTACTATACCAACCTACCTCATGAACGAACTTGGCAACCTGGTGATGTCTTACAGAGAACGACAATTGTAGCAACCGTTCCGTTGCAAACGGACAAATAGTTCAAACGCATATGGATTATCTTAGACCAAGTACATCTGAAGACAGAGTTGTTCCTGATTTATCATAGACATAAATTTCACGATATGATATAACAAGTGACCTAGAGCCTCCAGATGAATTCACACCAATAGCCTCGCATAAGCCTACGCGTGGACTCAAACCAATTTCACGATACACACTCGAATCTTGACATTAATTACAGTGTCGAGTAAGGTTACATTGTGCTACGAACGCTTCAGTGTTTTTGAACCTGACGAGAGCTGATAGGAGTGTTTGAAATAAACGATCGGTAGTATTGTCGGGCTTCATAATTGTGAATTTCAGAATACAATTTACTCTGTTTTTGGCTTTGCTTGTTAATAATGACTTAACGGGCAACTGATGAAGAAATTACTGTTACTTTTGGAATCCATTCGTACCATTATCCACGGATAAACATCACAAACGTACCATCGTATCACGCTTTAAATCTGTTTAGACGACCAAACGTTCGATTCAAGAGGAACAATCTCTCCGGGGTGACTCACAGCGCTAAGCACATCTCGGTCAATCGGCGGTAGTTGCACGCAGGCGAGGTGTTCTAAGTTCATCCACCGAGAGCAGTATCTGCTTCTCCCCAGCTTGAAGATGACTCTTCACAAAATGCCCTAAAAGTAGGTGGTCGCAAGCAAGCTCGTTAATGGCAAGAGCGTCCATATCTCTTCTGAATCCTCATTTGTACCGCAAGTGCCGTCTGACCAATGATCGACTTCCTGATTTCAATTCACCATAGAGTAGATGACTATTTTTCCATTATGTGGACGACCCTCACAACATAGGCAGCGCTGACGTAATAAGATGATATTTTGCATCAATTCTTGCTTTAATAATGTGACCTAACATGCAATAACTTTTCAAATGAGTTCACTCTAGGGTTTCTTATTTCAAACTAGTTACCATTATTTTCCCCTTTGCAGAATTTTATTATAATCGATTATTTGTCCAATGAAGCAAATACGAGTTGAAAAAAGATATTTTTTGTATTATCTGATTACAGAAATATCTTTCTTTAAGCTTAAACAAAATAGGCCGATGTACGTAACGAAATATCGCAAACAATAATGAACCAAGAAATGCACAATTCTTAAGCAAAGCTTAAACTTTCATTATTCGTTGTGAATATTATTGATCTGCCGGGATCAAACATAAGTTGAATTCAGCTATTTTCTTTTCCGTTCGCAAGTGAATATTTTGTTGTAAATGAGAACTTTAACCTGTCAATTTATACAGAACCTCTTCTTATGCCAGTTATGCCAGTTTCAATATTCCGAATTCATGACGATGGTTACTGTGAAGAGGATGACTCAAATTAAGCGGAAGGTTTTCGTATTCGTCCCAAGGTTAACTGAGTTTGTGGAAACTGATTACCGTGTACCATTATACCGCTACTCTTTCTGTACATTACCTTATATTAAGTTTAAAGGACCAGTTCCAAAATATTACGGGTTGATTGTAGACCTTCTAACCGTTCCTTTCTTCCGCCAATAGACTTCCTTGGTAATGGTCACCTTTGCGTTTTGTGATCAAACTCATTGTTTAATTGATTTAATTTTCGATTGGGTTATTTTGCAACCCGTGTTTGTTTATGTACAGTGGATGACATGTTGCCAATAGATAACTGTACCATTACAGAGCCATGGTTACGTCGAAAACATTTCGTAAATATATCCTTTGTTTCTTCGTAATTTCAATCATTTTCCTCTGAGCACCAAACATTTCGTTCTTGATTTGATCACCGGTGGCACTAGATGTGTCATTTCATCAATTTGCTTCGTCGGGGCAGCTAGAAACGTGGGGGTAATTTGAAGCGGCGATCCCTTGTCATGATGCCGCGCCACGGTTGGCGCAAACAATCTTCTCCACTGCCTGCCTTTCGATGAACAAAATAATTTATTCAACCATCCATAAAGCCACGGGTTGATACACCCTGAACTCATTGCGAGCAACTTGAGAAATATATCGATTAGTTTGGTCATATTCTCCGCTGATTGCACACCGAATTTCGGCAGGCGAGTGTCGCCCGCTAACACGCTTTCATTTTTTAGGTCGTGCATAGTGTGACTGGAATTCACTGCCGCAATCAGCTCGAATATCAACATGTGCACATTCATTCCCGCCTTTTCCACGGGACCTGTCGATATCCAGTGATGTGTGCGATATGCTTGGGTCTCCAACCATAATGAGAAACAAGTCCACGGTGTCCAGCACATCACAAAGCAAGCAACGATCCGTATGAGAATGTGGTTCGTGCGTTTTGTTCGTTCGAGCGCATTTTGCTTGAGTCGGCGCAAATTTAAGCGAACAAAAATGCGCCCATACAAGCTCAAGGTCAAAACCAATGGGAAGAAAAATTGCAAAAGGAACGTGAGAACTGAATACGTCAGACGTGTGTTTGGATTGGGCCATTGCTCGATGCAGTATGAATAATCCCTCACACTGGAGGGTTTCGAATTCCTATCAGCTGAGATGATTGGCCAAATAGCGGTACTGGATTGCGTGTACAGGATTATCGGTATACTAACCAACACGCTAATCAAGGTTACGAGAATTATTAAAACAACCGCAGCTTTTCGAGACATTCTCGCACGATGTGGATAAATAATGATCAAGTAACGATCGAATGCAATCAGGAGCATCGTCAAGCAAGACACGTGCATAGGGAGGGCGAAAATGCTGGTCACTATTTTGCAAGTAACGTTTGAGAACGCCCGCTCGTACAACTCGAAATAGGCTTGCATTGGCATGTTGAAACCGCACAACAGAATGTCGGAAATAGCCAACGTGAGCACAAACAGGTTTGTAATATTGTTCAATGTTCGATGTCGCATGAATACGAGTATGCAGACCACAAATATGTTGCACAACGTTCCAAAAATCGCGAAAATCGCGTAGACCATGGTGAACAGCACACGCACGCCAAGCAAGCGATGCGTTCCAAAAATTGGATGACCATAAACAGCGCGCAGCAGTTCCGTCCATTGTGGCAACACACGCGAAAACTCATCGTGTTGTACAAGCGAAACGTTTTGCAGCATTTTCCAACCACGTTCGTTCCACAGCCTGAAACAGGAAAACACAATAGTTTAGCACTGTGAAATATGCAGGCAAACACATCCAAGCAACACTGGTTTCATATAATGTGCAACTAACAAATGGAAAAAAATATTCAGTTGGTTCTGAAAGCATCGCACATTTTGATTGTTTTCTAGAAGCGGGTATCAGACCATGGAGGAAAAATGTTTGTGACCCATCGAGAAACCATATACACGATAATAAAAGATTGTAATTATTCGTTTAGATCATAATTTATTGTTAACCAAGCATACTGAGCTGACGTGCAGTCGCATTTTTTTTTGCTCTGACACTTTTGACCGTTTCTTCGCCAAATCTACTCGGATTTTAACAATTCCAAAACCCTTTGTTACATTTTGACCAGAGCTATCGGAATTCATACATTTTGATCTGGTCCATCGATTAACAGCAAAGTTACCGTTTCAACGTAAATATCTCAGTTTGCTCACGCGTGCAAACTTTCTCCCACAGTTAACTATCGTACGGTTTTTGCTACCATTGCAAAGATCACATCAAACTACACATTTTGATACGTCATTCTGTGCTCTACTTTGTGTGGTTATCAAGTTATCACGGATTATTCGTTAAATGACCAAATCAAGAGTTATAACCCAGATGAATCGGCCAGTCGAACGAACGACCAATCTTCAACCGGTCATCCCAATTCAGCCTACAATGCGTGGTCGAGTCACGAGATCCAACACCCACGCGAAAAAATCGATCGATCATGGTGTGCATACGACGGTTGTTCCCCTGACAGCGACATCAAACCACCTTGACCTCTGCGCCAAGTGCCTGTACCCGGTAAGCAATGATAGTGCTTTGGTTAAATGTATTTTTTGTGATATACATGTGCACGTGGCCTGCGATGAGTCTTTGACCGATGAGTGCGTAAAGATCGTGAATGATAAAAACCTCCCATCCGTTTGCTATTTATGTATTGACTGTAGAAATTCAATGGTGAATCGTAATCGCAAGAGTACACAATTTTCTGCTAAAAACGAGACTAATACAATAGAGAATAGATTATTGATAATAGAAGAGGAACTTGCAAATTTAAAGAATACTCTACGACCAATAATCAAGACTAAAACAGTTGAATTGAATAACGGAATACGCTCGACCTCACCGCCACAGAATGCTCCTGAAAAAGTTAAATTATTACACGGCACTGAGGAGATTGTTAAAAAGGCCTTAAAGCCGAAACCGTCTACCTCGAATGCTCCATTAATCAAAGCTGCCTCAAAAAATAAATCGCCTAGTGTTATCTGCACCGATTCGGTATCAACTAAAACGGGCGCGGTCGTAGAAAATACTTACGGAGAAAGGCGTTTGCGGTCGACCTCCGCTACTCACTCTAAAGCTTCTTCCCATGACTCACGAATATTGAATCAAAAAGGTTCAAGCGCATGCGGATCCTGATCTTACTGTCCCTACCTGATGAGTGCAAACAGCACGAAACCGGTCGTGGGGTGTGAATGACGGAAAAGCATGCAAATGAATATTTTGTTTCAAAAAGGTTCACATTCTATAAAGAATGACGCTCGGACACGCAACAAGAATTCTTATGCACTCAGCGTAATATGTACGAATGTTAGCGAGTCCAACGAAAGCCTGTTTGATAGGAAACACAAACACGATCTCGAAAAATGGTCTCAACTTTGTCAACAAATGCAAATTCAGCATGTTATTCCTGGCAAATTGATTCGTTTAACTCGCCACTCCACCTCAGCTCATATTGATCAACCTCGCTTACTAATGGTTACACTGAAGTGCGAGGCTGATATCGAGAATATACTGCTAAATTCGTACCGACTAAAGACGGATCCCAATTCAAAGCGCCGGATATATCCCGATGTACCATGGTGGGAAAGAAAGGGTACTTTAAACAATAAGGAAAAAACGGTCTTGCGGAGTATAGTTCTACTTGGGGTACCAGAAAATACCTCCCAAGCATCGGTTCAGGAAGCCGCAGAGCACGAGTTCAAGCAGTGGCGTTACATTGCGTGTTCGCTTGATATTTCAAATGTTGTGGTCACTGACACTTATCGGGTGCCTCGCTTACTAAGGGTTACACTGAAGTGCGAGGCTGATATCGAGAATATACTGCTAAATTCGTACCGACTAAAGACGGATCCCAATTCAAAGTGCCGGATATAACCCGATGTACCATGGTGGGAAAGAAAGGGTACTTTAAACAATAAGGAAAAAACGGTCTTGCGGAGTATAGTTCTACTTGGGGTACCAGAAAATACCTCCCAAGCATCGGTTCAGGAAGCCGCAGAGCACGAGTTCAAGCAGTGGCGTTACATTGCGTGTTCGCTTGATATTTCAAATGTTGTGGTCACTGACACTTATCGGGCCTCGCTTACTAAGGTTACACTGAACGTGCGAGGCTGATATCGATATCGCTAAATCGTACCGACTAAAAGAGGCTCCACTTCAGTGCCGGATATATCCCGATGTACCATGTGGGAAGAAGGGTACTTTAAACAATACGGAAAAAACGGTCTTGCGGAGTATAGTTCTACTTGGGGTACCAGAAAATACCTCCCAAGCATCGGTTCAGGAAGCCGCAGAGCACGAGTTCAAGCAGTGGCGTTACATTGCGTGTTCGCTTGATATTTCAAATGTTGTGGTCACTGACACTTATCGGGTGCCTCGCTTACTAAGGGTTACACTGAAGTGCGAGGCTGATATCGAGAATATACTGCTAAATTCGTACCGACTAAAGACGGATCCCAATTCAAAGTGCCGGATATAACCCGATGTACCATGGTGGGAAAGAAAGGGTACTTTAAACAATAAGGAAAAAACGGTCTTGCGGAGTATAGTTCTACTTGGGGTACCAGAAAATACCTCCCAAGCATCGGTTCAGGAAGCCGCAGAGCACGAGTTCAAGCAGTGGCGTTACATTGCGTGTTCGCTTGATATTTCAAATGTTGTGGTCACTGACACTTATCGGGTGCCTTTTTCGCCAAAATATAAAGGAGATGGTCCGAAACCACTGAGGATTACGTTTTTAACCAACGACATGGCTGAGATTGTAAAGTCCGAATGGAAAAAAGCGAAAAGAGCTTTACCGAAGGACGTTAGACTTAGTCCAACCAAACCAAGTACCATGATCGAAACACATCCTCGTCTGGGGACAGCAGATGATAGCGTTCCCACCGAAATGGAAGAAATCGATGTATCAAAAAACGTGGTATATCCGGCTCAAACCGAGTCGGACCAAATACGTCATACAAGCAACCAAATGTTGTTTCAAACTGTCAGCGAGCAATAAGTAGCTCACCAGTTTCAAACTCATCGCGCGTCGGTCCAATAGCTGCAGTACACGATTCGACATTGTGTAAGACAAATACGATCAGGTGCATATATACAAATGCTCAGTGTTTAACTAACAAATTAGCTGAACTATGTGAGCTTTGTGATAGACTTTCACCAGATTTGGTTGCAGTTACAGAGACTTGGTTCCAGCCCTGCATGACTGATGCTGAGCTTTTGATTCCGAAAATGTCACTACTTCGTCGCGATCGTGATCGAAGATCCGGTGGTGGAGTTGCAGTCTACTATCACGAACGTTTAGCGCAGTGTAACGTCATCGATCATCCTGACCTCAGCCTTTCTGATACGATGTGGTGTTCGGTAAAACTAGTCAATGGAGATGAATGTACGATCGGCATCATTTACCGCTCGCCATCATCCGAAAGCTCATACAATTATAAGCTCATCGAATCATTGCAACACATCACAAGATGCCAGACTATGCAATTGCTGATCATTGGCGATTTTAATCTCCCGCATCTGTTTTCGAGAGGTGAGCACTCCCTGCATTCGTTTGAACATAAATTCAAGGAGGTTATAGAATTTGCTTCACTACACAATCACGTTAACCAGCCAACTCGCTGGCGGGGTCTTGACCAACCTTCAACCCTTGACCTTGTCTTAACGCCTGAGGCAACCGCAGTAGAGGGTATACAATACCTGGCACCACTGGGGAAGAGTGATCATGTTGTGCTTTTGTTTGACTATGTATGTAGTGCGGAACGATTGTGTGAACAGACGAAAGTCATAAGGAAAATACAATTTGAATCCTTAAATATCAGTCTCCGGGATGCACACACTCATGAGTTTGATTCAATGGATCCTGGCTCATATTACAATTCGTTTCTAAATTATCTCAATTCGAAGATTTACGAAAACTCGATTTTTGTACCACACAAATGCAGCTACAACAACCAGTTTGTTATTCGGAGTAGAACGAAGAAATGGTTAGCTGTTAAGCGAGAGTCTTGGGTAACTCATAAGAATTTTGGTACGGAAGAAACTTGGAAGCGATTCTGTAAGATACGGAATTACGTCACGACTCTTGTAAGAGAAGATCGCATGCAATTCCAATGGAACTTGCTTAAGAGAATGGAAAAGAATCCTAAGCTTCTCTACAAGATAGTAAATGAACGATCAAAGATCAAACCAGGTGTATTCTCTGTACTAACACCTCATGGATTGACCCACACTGCCCAAGATACCGCCGATGCTTTAGCAACGTTTTACTCATTTGTCTTCAATCCCAAGCGTTGTATACCATATCAAGTTTCATCAAGTTCGCCACATTTCGAATTATTAGGTGAAATGACTATCAACGAATACACGGTTGGGCGGGAACTTTGTCGACTAAACGAAAAGAAGTCCCCTGGCGCAGACAAAATTACCCCCGCCGTACTTCGCAGGTGTCGCGTTGCTTTGACTGCTCCTCTCACTCGCATATTCAATCTCAGCTTAAATGAAGGAAAAATACCACCGCAATGGAAAGCAGGGATGATAACTCCTATTTATAAAGGCGGTAGCCGTTCAGACACAGCAAACTATAGACCGGTAACGTTACTTCCAGTGATCTCCAAATTAATGGAACGCATTGTGACTGCGCGCATACGAGAACATTTTGAAAACCAAAATATTTTGACCGCAGCACAACACGGTTTTCGAAGAGGTCGTTGTTGTTTATCTAACCTTCTTACAACGTTCGAGGATTGGACCAAGGCACTAGACGAAGGTGAGGTTGTACATGCTTGCTACATCGATATTTCCAAAGCTTTCGATAGAGTCAACCATGACATCTTAATTAAAAAGCTCGAATCCTATGGAATAACGGGAATATTGCTGAATTGGATAAGGGACTATCTTACTGATAGACACGTACAAGTTCGCGTTGGCAGCACCTTATCTAGAAAAATAGACGTCACGAGTGGAGTTCCGCAAGGTTCCGTGCTTGGACCTCTTCTATTCTTGGTGTATATGAACGATATAGTGGAGGATATTGGATGCAACTTGATACTATTTGCCGATGATATTAAAATATGGAAACGTGTAAGGTCTGTTAATGACTGTATGGCATTACAACGGGATCTGTGCACCTTATTTCGTTGGTCCCAGTCAAATGAGTTACCATTTAACCCTGCGAAATGTAAAATGCTGCAGCTTGGAAAATCTCTACACCACACGTATCAGCTTGGCACGCAAGATCTCGTCTGGACCACCGCAGAAAAAGATCTCGGTATATGGGTTTCGTTTAACCTTAAGCCTGGACATCATTGCCAGACGGTGTACAATAAAGCTCGCCGTATCTTGAGTCTTCTCAAAAGAATATTCCGGATTTTTACGCCCGAAACCCTACCCCGGGTAATTAACACGTATATACGTCCTGTTATGGAATATTCCATCCAAGCGTGGGCACCATGGCTGAGGAAGGACATCGAACTACTCGACAGGATTTATCATCGTGCTACAAAGTTGGTCCCCCGTTACAGAAATTTGCCTTTTACAGAGCGAATGTTAAAACTGAACCTACATGATTTTACCCAACGACGGATACGTAGTGACCTCCTGTTGACATTCAAAATCCTGCATACTGAAAACCATCCCCTTAAACACTTGCTAAATCCCAATGGCCTTACTCGAACACGGACACATTCAAAGGCTTTAAGCATTCCGCATTCTCGATTGGATATTCGTCGTAATTTTTTCTCGGTAAGAATTTGTTTCACTTGGAACTATTTGCCTGAAGAAATCACACGATCAGAATCTGTTGAGGTTTTTGCTTCCAAACTCGATGAGTTTATGACGAACCATGCGGTATGTGACTGTCCCTATTAATTTTTGAGACATTTTTTTATATATTTTTATATATTCCATATACCTTGTCATCCTATGGTTATTGTTAAGCTTAATGCTTTTTCTACCATAAAATTTTCTGAGTTCTGAGTTCTGAGTTCTGAACGTTCTGCTTTTAACACATCAGACTAAGGGTGTCAGTAGGCAAATTGCATTCATGAAGCCAGTCCTAAGTGGAGTACGAACTGAACAGGATGTGGTGGTCTTTGTCAGACGAGAATGGCATCGCATGAAGCACACACCCCACGCAAGCTGTGTAACATATTGACCTAATCTCTGTTAATACTGACAGCCTTGATCTGACGAAGCGTTATGAGAGCAACCTCGACGATTCATCCATCATAACAGTTTATAGCGAAATGTTACCAATAAATTATGCTCCTAACACACACAGCTTGGAACGAAGGAAAGAATACCCGTCGTCGTTAACCGCCGTAGCCGCAGTGTCACTCCATTTCCAGAATGCAGGGGGTTAAATATTCTTTTTAGGGAGCTGCACTTAAATAGTTATAGCTGAGTTAAGATGAGGTACCCTGGGTTAATTTGGAATTAAGTTTTAGTCATGGAGCTAAACGTGATTACACGTCACGTTACTGATGACCTTTCTATCAGCACACGGCTGTAAAAGTGCTATTCTGCTGTGGAACAGCGAATGCGCCCAATATCACCCACGCACTAAGGGTTCATGGTACGGTGATCGATCGGCCTGATTTCACTCGTTTCTCATTGGTCGAAGTGCGTGCGCGATATCGACCGCATTTACGGACGGAGTTGTTCTCAATCGATAAAATTCACAAGTGGTGCCCGGACGTTTGTGTTCTGATTTGGGGGTTATAAGATGATCGCCCATTTAATATGGTATTTTTGTTGTAACTTTTAAAATTTAACCAATAATTCGCAATTTCAATGTGATGCGAATTGTGAAAATGGAATAAATGGTGCACAGGGCCTTTAGACTCAAATTCAGCATTTGAGATTCAAAACGTACGGCTAAATAAAACAAAATCTTTCTGCGTTTTGAATGTTTCACAGAATATTTACGGAGAGTACTATAAAATGCCCGATTAAGAAATGAGGTTAAGAACTTATGATAAATTTTGTATTTGAATTTATTTGAAACATATCGAGAATCCGTAGTCGAAGTAGACGAAACAGTGTTAAAACACCGGTAGAAGCAGTGTTTACATTTCGATCGAAAAGTGAGGAATTTTTGATAAGTGCATTTGAAGAAACGGATTAAAATTGATTAAAATTTTGAAGCCCCGAAAATAATCGTTACCCATGAATCGTTCTAACGAAACATCTAGAAGTTGTTCCACAGTTTCACAGCAAAAGTTGATAATAATAATAATATAACATTTTCTCTGTCTGCATCTCTAAGCGTCTAATATCAGGTTTAATGAGAAAAGACGCGCATGAGGGGGGTTAAAACGTGTCTGATCAATAATTTTCCGTCTACCTTGCTGGGAAATTTCCTTACACGTCGACTCATGAATGAAAAGTGACATATTTTTCACCCCAAATAACTTTGGACCGAGCATATGTTTTCCCTATTGTTTATTAATCCCATGTGAATCTGAAAGTAAAACTTGAATAGGAACGTTTTAATTTGAATTTCGCTAACGTCCAGAGTAACTTGGAGCAGAATTTAAACTATTTGAAAGGCTTTGTATATCGAGGACTTCCTGAAAATTTGACTGCACAATCGCAAGATTATCGAGAAGAACAATACACAATATTTTTTACAGAATGTTCGCAATTTATTATCTACTCACATTTTCAAACAGCGGTACATAGATTTGTAAGATCTAGTAAGAGAAAATAATATAAGGAGTATCAATGAGATCATACTATACTCTATTGTTTAATGGGAAACTCATTTTCAAAAGGGTAAATTTGGTCATTTCTTATGTACACACTTCTCCTTCTAGCGCCGAATAAGCAATTGGTAAATTAGTTGTAATAAAGCTGTTCTACAATATTTGATAAAATGAGTTAAACCTTGGGCCTTCTCACTCGCTAAGCGGTCGATTGCTCTGCTGAACTCATCACGAGTATTGGAAGTATCTATGTGTTCATGGGATGGCAAACGCTAAACATTTTAAATTGCATAGGGTAATACCGTTCTTTCCATAGATTTGAGGGAATAAAGTGCTTGCTGAGCTTTTTCGACAACCTGGTGACCAGAGAATGACTTAACGGGAGCTGCTCAAGATATCGCCGATGCATTTGAAACGTTTCACTCACTTGCTACCTATTATCAGGTTTTACCAACTTTGCCAAATGACTGTCAATGAATACGTGGCTCGGTATGAACTTTAAAAACTGAACGAAAAGATGTTCCCGGGGGCAGACAAAATTACACCCTCATGCTTGGCAGGTGTCGCATTTATGTGACTGCTCCTCTCACGCGCCTATTCAATCTTAACTTAAATGAAGGAAAAATATTCCGCATTGGAAAGCAGGTATGATTACTCATATGTATAAAGGTGGTAGTCGTTCAGACAGCAAACGATATACCAGTTAAGCTACTACCGGTGATCTCTACATATATGGAACGCAATATGGCTGCACGCATATTAGAACATTTTGAATACCTAAGTATTTTGACTGCTGCGAAACACGGTTTTCGATACAATCGTTGCTGTTTATCTAACATTATAACGTTCGAGTATCGGACTAAGACTGTAGACGAAGGTGAGGCTGTAAATCGATATTTCCAGAGCCTTCGATAGAGTAAACTATGACATTCTAATAAAAGCTCGAAGCGTATAGAAAAACGAGAATGCTGCTAAATGAGATAAGGGACTATCTGACTAATAGACACGTTCACGTCGCAACTCTCTAGAAAATAGCGACACAAGTTGAGTTTCGCAAGGCTCGGTGCTTGGACCTTTTCTATTCTTGATGAACATCAACAATATAGTAGAGGATATTGGATGTAACTTTATACTGTTTGCCGACAATATAATAATATTGAAACCTTTCCGGTCTGCTAATGTATGTATGTCCTTTCTTCGAGAGCTGGGTACCTTTTGTCGTTGGTTCCAGACAAATGATTTATCATTTGAACCTGCAAAATTTAAAATGATGCTGCTTGTAAAATATCTGCACCACACGTATCAGCTTGGCAAGCAAGATCTTGTCTTGACCACCACAGAAAAAGATCTCGGTATCTAGGTGTAGTTTAACATTGAGTCAGGATATCATTGGCGGACAGTGTACAATGAAGCCGTATATTGAGTCTTCTCGAAAGGATATTCGGGATTTTCACGCCCGAAACCTTACCCCGGTTAATTAATATGTATGTACGTCCTGTTGTGGAATATTCATTCCAAGCCTGGGCACTATGCCTGAGGAAGGATATCGCGATTCTTGAGAGGATTTATCATCGTACAAACATGTCGTTCTCTGGTTACGAAAATTCGCCTTTCGAAGAGCGAACGTCACAAATAAAACTACACGGTTTACCCAACTGCGAATACAGAACTTATGTTAGCATTTAAATTTATACACACCGAAAATCACTTCATCAAACATTGACGATTACTCAAGGATCTTGCTCAAACACGCAAACATTCACAGGCTTCAAGCATTCCGCATTATCAAGTGAATGTTAGACGTAATTTTCTCCCGGTATGAGTTTGTTTCACTTATAACATTTTGCCCGAAGAAATCATACCCTCGGAATCAGTTTAGGTTTTCGCTTCAAAATTCGATCTAAACATGACGAGCAATGCAGTAGCGACTCTCGTTATTAATGTTTGGAAAATTTTACATTTTTACTTGATACACCTTGTCATCAAATGGTTATTGTTAAGCTTACGGCTTTTTCTACCATAAATATTTCACGGTCTGCCAACCCTGCGATTGATGTATATTAATGAACATTTTCAACATCCAACTAAGGATTTTTGTTCCCCTCATTGTAAGTTAATGTTAACATCGATGTCCTTGCTTCAAATCTCCCTCATGAATAAATAATCTCAAATTACCGTAAGTGACCCAAGTGAATACTTTTTTACATTGAGAACTGGTGCGGTTGCTAGGCAACTGATTATTATGTACTCAGAATTCTAACTCAATTCAATATCTTTATTAATCATTTGATACTACCAAAGTTTGCATGCAAGCAATGCATGACGTTGAAATCTTCATGCAAACTTTAAACCTCAGTTCCGTGACTGTAAACAAGTTATATATTGTGATCCAAATTATATAAATCATCACCGCGTATAGCATTACAATGGACATAGAAATAAGATAATGGAAATATAAGTAGATTGTGATGAATTCAAGGAGAGTGAATATTTTGTGTATAATGATTCTGGAATTGATTGTATTCTTAAAACTTTCCACAAGATGTTTGCTTTGTGCGTGAAGGTAGTGTATTTCAGGTAAAGGTAACACGTGTAGAATTGAATTATCGTGTGCGGTTTAAAAAGGATGCTAAACAAGCTTATGATTATAGGTTTTAAGTACTGAAGGATTACAGTTTGAAAAGTTAATACTTTGAAACCCCACAGGATTACGATATGAATGAAAATGTAAAAAATATAATAGTATAAATGAAATAGAAAATATCAAATGTAAGGCACACGAATGATTTTATTTTGTATGTATTAGTTCAATTTTGCTTCAAAAGTCGGCAGACCAGGAAAGTCCACCACCTGGTGATGTATGGAATCTCTGAAAACGATAGCACGTTCAACAAAATATGACGGCGAAAATCAATACGAGAATTTGGGGTGCAAAAAGAAAAGGATAGTTTCACGTCACGCACTTAAAACAAGTTTCACAATGAATATAATTCGGTAGATATAATTCTATAGACAAGAATAATATCGCACCGTATCCTTTTTGGGTAAAGTCACATAGACCCAGATGTCGCAATCTGTTGTTGGATTGAACATTGCGAAGACCTGTCTCTAACTTTGCTGTTCTGTGATAGATTTTATCAAAGAATGGAATATATTTTCGCAGCCAAGGAGCCTAATTCTCTACCGCAGACTGCATCGTAGAGTGATAGTAGACGCGCGTTATCACTGGTAATGTTACCCGCAAGAATGTTCGAAACGATCTTCGAAAAATAACTAACAATTTCCTAGTCAATCTATATATGTTCTAGCGAAATATATATTATGAACCGCGTTTTTCTGGTTCCACTAATCCACTATTACAAGATGTTTTTTCGCCGAGCTCCATGCCAAGTTTTCATTCCCATCGATCTCTACATCTCTCTCTCTCTCTCTCTCTCTATATCTCTCTCTCTCTCTCTCATCTCTCTCTCTCTCTCTCTCTCTCTCTCTCGGCTCTCTCTCTCTCTCTCTCTCTCTCCCTTTCCCCTCTCCTCCCTCCCCCCTTCCTCTCTCTCCCCTCTCCCCATCTCTCCTCCCTTTCCCATTTAGTTTACAATATTCCACGCTTTCATCGCATGCGAATCCTGATACTACTGTGGGGCCTACCTGATGAGTGCAAACAGCACGGAACCGGTCGTGGGTGTGTAAGGGTGACGAGATGCATGCAAATGAGCTTGTATATTGGGTGTGTTTAAATCTGTTCGTATCTGTTACCTCGACATTTTGAATAATTCCTGCAATGTCCAACAATATTTACTCTTCATTGCTGGATAGAAAACGACTTCTTCATCAAACCGAATCAGCTGTCGATCATTTTTCGAAAACGATCGAGGTCCCATTCGTTACCGCGAAATGATTCCTAGTAAATCCAAATTGTTTTTCATTTAAACAATCGATGCGATGAATCTAGCAAGGTAAATTTGTTCGCTAATGCTATAAACATATAATATTTCGAGAATTTACCGAATTTTCTGACAAAGCTGTTCGCAGTTTAAAGGAGAATATCAAATGAGCCCAAATTGCTTATCCTGTTGAAACATCAACTAAAAGTTCGAGAGCTACCGATACAAAATTAGCCACATCACCCCAGCCTAATCGATGGACGCCGATTTGTCGCTTCGGCGAAACGTTTTAAAGCTGAATACGCTAAGTCACTGATCCAACAGCTCAAGAGAATGTCAATTGGTCTAATGGGTTTACTACGCGCATGAAAAAAACAGAACA